>CAKKNJ020000046.1:0-32993 GCA_918808275.2 Dolichovespula sylvestris
CGGGGCGTCTTAGATCGGTAGCAAAGGTCATTGACCTCTGGTGACCTCATTTTGCGTCGGTCCGTGGGCGTCTTAGAAAGGTAGCAAAGGTCATTGACTCTGGTGACCTCATTTTGCGTGTCCGGGGCGTCTTAGAAGGTAGCAAAGGTCATTGACCTCTGGTGACCTCATTTTGCGTGTCCGGGGCGTCTTAGAAGGTAGCAAAGGTCATTGACCTCTGGTGACCTCATTTTGCGTGTCCGGGGCGTCTTAGAAGGTAGCAAAGGTCATTGACCTCTGGTGACCTCATTTTGCGTGTCCGGGGCGTCTTAGAAGGTAGCAAAGGTCATTGACCTCTGGTGACCTCATTTTGCGTGTCCGGGGCGTCTTAGAAGGTAGCAAAGGTCATTGACCTCTGGTGACCTCATTTTGCGTGTCCGGGGCGTCTTAGAAGGTAGCAAAGGTCATTGACCTCTGGTGACCTCATTTTGCGTGTCCGGGGCGTCTTAGAAGGTAGCAAAGGTCATTGACCTCTGGTGACCTCATTTTGCGTGTCCGGGGCGTCTTAGAAGGTAGGCAAAGGTCATTGACCTCTGGTGACCTCATTTTGCGTGTCCGGGGCGTCTTAGAAGGTAGCAAAGGTCATTGACCTCTGGTGACCTCATTTTGCGTGTCCGGGGCGTCTTAGAAGGTAGCAAAGGTCATTGACCTCTGGTGACCTCATTTTGCGTGTCCGGGGCGTCTTAGAAGGTAGCAAAGGTCATTGACCTCTGGTGACCTCATTTTGCGTGTCCGGGGCGTCTTAGAAGGTAGCAAAGGTCATTGACCTCTGGTGACCTCATTTTGCGTGTCCGGGGCGTCTTAGAAGGTAGCAAAGGTCATTGACCTCTGGTGACCTCATTTTGCGTGTCCGGGGCGTCTTAGAAGGTAGCAAAGGTCATTGACCTCTGGTGACCTCATTTTGCGTGTCCGGGGCGTCTTAGAAGGTAGCAAAGGTCATTGACCTCTGGTGACCTCATTTTGCGTGTCCGGGGCGTCTTAGAAGGTAGCAAAGGTCATTGACCTCTGGTGACCTCATTTTGCGTGTCCGGGGCGTCTTAGAAGGTAGCAAAGGTCATTGACCTCTGGTGACCTCATTTTGCGTGTCCGGGGCGTCTTAGAAGGTAGCAAAGGTCATTGACCTCTGGTGACCTCATTTTGCGTGTCCGGGGCGTCTTAGAAGGTAGCAAAGGTCATTGACCTCTGGTGACCTCATTTTGCGTGTCCGGGGCGTCTTAGAAGGTAGCAAAGGTCATTGACCTCTGGTGACCTCATTTTGCGTGTCCGGGGCGTCTTAGAAGGTAGCAAAGGTCATTGACCTCTGGTGACCTCATTTTGCGTGTCCGGGGCGTCTTAGAAGGTAGCAAAGGTCATTGACCTCTGGTGACCTCATTTTGCGTGTCCGGGGCGTCTTAGAAGATAGCAAAGGTCATTGACCTCTGGTGACCTCATTTTGCGTGTCCGGGGCGTCTTAGAAGGTAGCAAAGGTCATTGACCTCTGGTGACCTCATTTTGCGTGTCCGGGGTGTCTTAGATGGTAGCAAAGGTCATTGACCTCTGGTGACCTCATTTTGCGTGTCCGGGGCGTCTTAGAAGGTAGCAAAGGTCATTGACCTCTGGTGACCTCATTTTGCGTGTCCGGGGCGTCTTAGAAGGTAGCAAAGGTCATTGACCTCTGGTGACCTCATTTTGCGTGTCCGGGGCGTCTTAGAAGGTAGCAAAGGTCATTGACCTCTGGTGACCTCATTTTGCGTGTCGGGGCGTCTTAGAAGGGTAGCAAAGGTCATTGACCTCTGGTGACCTCATTTTGCGTGTCCGGGGCGTCTTAGAAGGTAGCAAAGGTCATTGACCTCTGGTGACCTCATTTTGCGTGTCCGGGGCGTCTTAGAAGGTAGCAAAGGTCATTGACCTCTGGTGACCTAATTTTGCGTGTCCGGGGCGTCTTAGAAGGTAGCAAAGGTCATAGACCTCTGGTGACCTCATTTGCGTGTCCGGGCGTCTTAGAAGGTAGCAAAGGTCATTGACATCTGGTGACCTCATTTTGCATGTCCGGGGCGTCTTAGAAGATAGCAAAGGTCATTGACCTTTGGTGACCTCATTTTGCGTGTCCGGGGCGTCATAGAAGGTAGCAAAGGTCATTGACCTCTGGTGACCTCATTTTGCGTGTCCGGGGCGTCTTAGAAGATAGCAAAGGTCATTGACCTCTGGTGACCTCATTTTGCGTGTCCGGGGCGTCTTAGAAGGTAGCAAAGGTCATTGACCTCTGGTGACCTCATTTTGCGTGTCCGGGGTGTCTTAGATGGTAGCAAAGATCATTGACCTCTGGTGACCTCATTTTGCGTGTCCGGGGGGCGTCTTAGAAGGTAGCAAAGGTCATTGACCTCTGGTGACCTCATTTTGCGTGTCCGGGGCGTCTTAGAAGGTCGCAAAGGTCATTGACCTCTGGTGACCTCATTTTGCGTGTCCGGGGGCGTCTTAGAAGGTAGCAAAGGTCATTGACCTCTGGTGACCTCATTTTGCGTGACCGGGGTGTCTTAGATGGTGGCAAAGATCATTGACCTCTGGTGACCTCATTTTGCGTGTCCGGGGCGTCTTAGAAGGTAGCAAAGGTCATTGACCTCTGGTGACCTCATTTTGCGTGTCCGGGGCGTCTTAGATGGTAGCAAAGGTCATTGACCTCTGGTGACCTCATTTTGCGTGTCCGGGGCGTCTTAGAAGGTAGCAAAGGTCATTGGGTAGCAAAGGTCATTGACCTCTGGTGACCTCATTTTGCGTGTCCGGGGCGTCTTAGAAGGTAGCAAAGGTCATTGACCTCTGGTGACCTCATTTTGCATGTCCGGGGCGTCTTAGAAGATAGCAAAGGTCACTGACATTTGGTGACCTCATTTTGCGTGTCCGGGGCGTCTTAGAAGGTAGCAAAGGTCATTGACCTCTGGTGACCTCATTTTGCGTGTCCGGGGGCGTCTTAGAAGGTAGCAAAGGTCATTGACCTCTGGTGACCTCATTTTGCGTGTCCGGGGTGTCTTAGATGGTAGCAAAGGTCATTGACCTCTGGTGACCTCATTTTGCGTGTCCGGGGCGTCTTAGAAGATAGCAAAGGTCATTGACCTCTGGTGACCTCATTTTGCGTGTCCGGGCGTCTTAGAAGGTAGCAAAGGTCATTGACCTCTGGTGACCTCATTTTGCGTGTCCGGTGCGTCTTAGAAGATAGCAAAGTTCATTGACCTCTGGTGACCTCATTTTGCGTGTCCGGGGCGGCTTAGAAGATAGCAAAGGTCATTGACCTCTGGTGACCTCATTTTGCGTGTCCGGTGCGTCTTAGAAGGTAGCAAAGGTCATTGACCTCTGGTGACCTCATTTTGCGTGTCCGGGGCGTCTTAGAAGGTAGCAAAGGTCATTGACCTCTGGTGACCTCATTTTGCGTGTCCGGGGCGTCTTAGAAGGTAGCAAAGGTCATTGACCTCTGGTGACCTCATTTTGCGTGTCCGGTGCGTCTTAGAAGGTAGCAAAGGTCATTGACCTCTGGTGACCTCATTTTGCGTGTCCGGGGCGTCTTAGTAGATAGCAAAGGTCATTGACCTCTGGTGACCTCATTTTGCGTGTCCGGGGCGTCTTAGAAGGTAGCAAAGGTCATTGACCTCTGGTGACCTCATTTTGCGTGTCCGGTGCGTCTTAGAAGATAGCAAAGGTCATTGACCTCTGGTGACCTCATTTTGCGTGTCCGGGGCGTCTTAGAAGATAGCAAAGGTCATTGACCTCTGGTGACCTCATTTTGCGTGTCCGGTGCGTCTTAGAAGGTAGCAAAGGTCATTGACCTCTGGTGACCTCATTTTGCGTGTCCGGGGTGTCTTAGATGGTAGCAAAGATCATTGACCTCTGGTGACCTCATTTTGCGTGTCCGGGGCGTCTTAGAAGGTAGCAAAGGTCATTGACCTCTGGTGACCTCATTTTGCGTGTCCGGGGCGTCTTAGAAGGTAGCAAAGGTCATTGACCTCTGGTGACCTCATTTTGCGTGTCCGGGGCGTCTTAGAAGGTAGCAAAGGTCATTGACCTCTGGTGACCTCATTTTGCGTGTCCGGGGCGTCTTAGAAGGTAGCAAAGGTCATTGACCTCTGGTGACCTCATTTTGCGTGTCCGGGGCGTCTTAGAAGGTAGCAAAGGTAATTGACCTCTGGTGACCTCATTTTGCGTGTCCGGGGTGTCTTAGATGGTGGCAAAGATCATTGACCTCTGGTGACCTCATTTTGCGTGTCCGGGGCGTCTTAGAAGGTAGCAAAGGTCATTGACCTCTGGTGACCTCATTTTGCGTGTCCGGGGCGTCTTAGAAGGTAGCAAAGGTCATTGACCTCTGGTGACCTCATTTTGCGTGTCCGGGGCGTCTTAGAAGGTAGCAAAGGTCATTGACCTCTGGTGACCTCATTTTGCGTGTCCGGGGGCGTCTTAGAAGGTAGCAAAGGTCATTGACCTCTGGTGACCTCATTTTGCGTGTCGGGGCGTCTTAGAAGGTAGCAAAGGTCATTGACCTCTGGTGACCTCATTTTGCGTGTCCGGGGCGTCTTAGAAGGTAGCAAAGGTCATTGACCTCTGGTGACCTCATTTTGCGTGTCCGGGGCGTCTTAGAAGGTAGCAAAGGTCATTGACCTCTGGTGACCTCATTTTGCGTGTCCGGGGCGTCTTAGAAGGTAGCAAAGGTCATTGACCTCTGGTGACCTCATTTTGCGTGTCCGGGGCGTCTTAGAAGGTAGCAAAGGTCATTGACCTCTGGTGACCTCATTTTGCGTGTCCGGGGCGTCTTAGAAGGTAGCAAAGGTCATTGACCTCTGGTGACCTCATTTTGCATGTCCGGGGCGTCTTAGAAGATAGCAAAGGTCATTGACCTCTGGTGACCTCATTTTGCGTGTCCGGGGCGTCTTAGAAGGTAGCAAAGGTCATTGACCTCTGGTGACCTCATTTTGCGTGTCCGGGGCGTCTTAGAAGGTAGCTAAGGTCATTGACCTCTGGTGACCTCATTTTGCGTGTCCGGGGCGTCTTAGAGGTAGCAAAGGTCATTGACCTCTGGTGACCTCATTTTGCGTGTCCGGGGTGTCTTAGATGGTAGCAAAGGTCATTGACCTCTGGTGACCTCATTTTGCGTGTCCGGGGCGTCTTAGAAGGTAGCAAAGGTCATTGACCTCTGGTGACCTCATTTTGCGTGTCCGGGGCGTCTTAGAAGGTAGCAAAGGTCATTGACCTCTGGTGACCTCATTTTGCGTGTCCGGGGCGTCTTAGAAGGTAGCAAAGGTCATTGACCTCTGGTGACCTCATTTTGCGTGTCCGGGGCGTCTTAGAAGGTAGCAAAGGTCATTGACCTCTGGTGACCTCATTTTGCGTGTCCGGGGCGTCTTAGAAGGTAGCAAAGGTCATTGACCTCTGGTGACCTCATTTTGCGTGTCCGGGGCGTCTTAGAAGGTAGCAAAGGTCATTGACCTCTGGTGACCTAATTTTGCGTGTCCGGGGCGTCTTAGAAGGTAGCAAAGGTCATTGACCTCTGGTGACCTCATTTTGCGTGTCCGGGGCGTCTTAGAAGGTAGCAAAGGTCATTGACATCTGGTGACCTCATTTTGCATGTCCGGGGCGTCTTAGAAGATAGCAAAGGTCATTGACCTTTGGTGACCTCATTTTGCGTGTCCGGGGCGTCATAGAAGGTAGCAAAGGTCATTGACCTCTGGTGACCTCATTTTGCGTGTCCGGGGCGTCTTAGAAGATAGCAAAGGTCATTGACCTCTGGTGACCTCATTTTGCGTGTCCGGGGCGTCTTAGAAGGTAGCAAAGGTCATTGACCTCTGGTGACCTCATTTTGCGTGTCCGGGGTGTCTTAGATGGTAGCAAAGATCATTGACCTCTGGTGACCTCATTTTGCGTGTCCGGGGCGTCTTAGAAGGTAGCAAAGGTCATTGACCTCTGGTGACCTCATTTTGCGTGTCCGGGGCGTCTTAGAAGGTAGCAAAGGTCATTGACCTCTGGTGACCTCATTTTGCGTGTCCGGGGCGTCTTAGAAGGTAGCAAAGGTCATTGACCTCTGGTGACCTCATTTTGCGTGACCGGGGTGTCTTAGATGGTGGCAAAGATCATTGACCTCTGGTGACCTCATTTTGCGTGTCCGGGGCGTCTTAGAAGGTAGCAAAGGTCATTGACCTCTGGTGACCTCATTTTGCGTGTCCGGGGCGTCTTAGATGGTAGCAAAGGTCATTGACCTCTGGTGACCTCATTTTGCGTGTCCGGGGCGTCTTAGAAGGTAGCAAAGGTCATTGACCTCTGGTGACCTCATTTTGCGTGTCCGGGGCGTCTTAGAAGGTAGCAAAGGTCATTGACCTCTGGTGACCTCATTTTGCATGTCCGGGGCGTCTTAGAAGATAGCAAAGGTCACTGACATTTGGTGACCTCATTTTGCGTGTCCGGGGCGTCGTAGAAGGTAGCAAAGGTCATTGACCTCTGGTGACCTCATTTTGCGTGTCCGGGGCGGCTTAGAAGATAGCAAAGGTCATTGACCTCTGGTGACCTCATTTTGCGTGTCCGGTGCGTCTTAGAAGGTAGCAAAGGTCATTGACCTCTGGTGACCTCATTTTGCGTGTCCGGGGCGTCTTAGAAGGTAGCAAAGGTCATTGACCTCTGGTGACCTCATTTTGCGTGTCCGGGGCGTCTTAGAAGGTAGCAAAGGTCATTGACCTCTGGTGACCTCATTTTGCGTGTCCGGGGCGTCTTAGAAGGTAGCAAAGGTCATTGACCTCTGGTGACCTCATTTTGCGTGTCCGGGGCGGCTTAGAAGATAGCAAAGGTCATTGACCTCTGGTGATCTCATTTTGCGTGTCCGGTGCGTCTTAGAAGGTAGCAAAGGTCATTGACCTCTGGTGACCTCATTTTGCGTGTCCGGGGCGTCTTAGAAGGTAGCAAAGGTCATTGACCTCTGGTGACCTCATTTTGCGTGTCCGGGGCGTCTTAGAAGGTAGCAAAGGTCATTGACCTCTGGTGACCTCATTTTGCGTGTCCGGGGCGTCTTAGAAGGTAGCAAAGGTCATTGTCCTCTGGTGACCTCATTTTGCGTGTCCGGGGCGTCTTAGAAGGTAGCAAAGGTCATTGACCTCTGGTGACCTCATTTTGCGTGTCCGGGGTGTCTTAGATGGTAGCAAAGATCATTGACCTCTGGTGACCTCATTTTGCGTGTCCGGGGCGTCTTAGAAGGTAGCAAAGGTCATTGACCTCTGGTGACCTCATTTTGCGTGTCCGGGGCGTCTTAGAAGGTAGCAAAGGTCATTGACCTCTGGTGACCTCATTTTGCGTGTCCGGGGCGTCTTAGAAGGTAGCAAAGGTCATTGACCTCTGGTGACCTCATTTTGCGTGTCCGGGGCGTCTTAGAAGGTAGCAAAGGTCATTGACCTCTGGTGACCTCATTTTGCGTGTCCGGGGCGTCTTAGAAGGTAGCAAAGGTCATTGACCTCTGGTGACCTCATTTTGCGTGTCCGGGGCGTCTTAGAAGGTAGCAAAGGTCATTGACCTCTGGTGACCTCATTTTGCGTGTCCGGGGCGTCTTAGAAGGTAGCAAAGGTCATTGACCTCTGGTGACCTCATTTTGCGTGTCCGGGGCGTCTTAGAAGGTAGCAAAGGTCATTGACCTCTGGTGACCTCATTTTGCGTGTCCGGGGCGTCTTAGAAGGTAGCAAAGGTCATTGACCTCTGGTGACCTCATTTTGCGTGTCCGGGGTGTCTTAGATGGTAGCAAAGATCATTGACCTCTGGTGACCTCATTTTGCGTGTCCGGGGCGTCTTAGAAGGTAGCAAAGGTCATTGACCTCTGGTGACCTCATTTTGCATGTCCGGGGCGTCTTAGAAGATAGCAAAGGTCACTGACATTTGGTGACCTCATTTTGCGTGTCCGGGGCGTCGTAGAAGGTAGCAAAGGTCATTGACATCTGGTGACCTCATTTTGCATGTCCGGGGCGTCTTAGAAGATAGCAAAGGTCATTGACCTCTGGTGACCTCATTTTGCGTGTCCGGGGCGTCTTAGAAGGTAGCAAAGGTCATTGACCTCTGGTGACCTCATTTTGCGTGTCCGGGGCGTCTTAGAAGATAGCAAAGGTCATTGACCTCTGGTGACCTCATTTTGCGTGTCCGGGGCGTCTTAGAAGGTAGCAAAGGTCATTGACCTCTGGTGACCTCATTTTGCGTGTCCGGGGCGTCTTAGAAGATAGCAAAGGTCATTGACCTCTGGTGACCTCATTTTGCGTGTCCGGGGCGTCTTAGAAGGTAGCAAAGGTCATTGACCTCTGGTGACCTCATTTTGCGTGTCCGGGGTGTCTTAGATGGTAGCAAAGGTCATTGACCTCTGGTGACCTCATTTTGCGTGTCCGGGGCGTCTTAGAAGGTAGCAAAGGTCATTGACCTCTGGTGACCTCATTTTGCGTGTCCGGGGCGTCTTAGAAGGTAGCAAAGGTCATTGACCTCTGGTGACCTCATTTTGCGTGTCCGGGGCGTCTTAGAAGGTAGCAAAGGTCATTGACCTCTGGTGACCTCATTTTGCGTGTCCGGGGCGTCTTAGAAGGTAGCAAAGGTCATTGACCTCTGGTGACCTCATTTTGCGTGTCCGGGGCGTCTTAGAAGGTAGCAAAGGTCATCGACCTCTGGTGACCTCATTTTGCGTGTCCGGGATGTCCTAGATGGTAGCAAAGGTCATTGACCTCTGGTGACCTCATTTTGCGTGTCCGGGGCGTCTTAGAAGTTAGCAAAGGTCATTGACCTCTGGTGACCTCATTTTGCGTGTCCGGGGCGTCTTAGATGGTAGCAAAGGTCATTGTCCTCTGGTGACCTCATTTTGCGTGTCCGGGGCGTCTTAGAAGGTAGCAAAGGTCATTGACCTCTGGTGACCTCATTTTGCGTGTCCGGGGCGTCTTAGAAGGTAGCAAAGGTCATTGACCTCTGGTGACCTAATTTTGCGTGTCCGGGGCGTCTTAGAAGGTAGCAAAGGTCATAGACCTCTGGTGACCTCATTTTGCGTGTCCGGGGCGTCTTAGAAGGTAGCAAAGGTCATTGACATCTGGTGACCTCATTTTGCATGTCCGGGGCGTCTTAGAAGATAGCAAAGGTCATTGACCTTTGGTGACCTCATTTTGCGTGTCCGGGGCGTCATAGAAGGTAGCAAAGGTCATTGACCTCTGGTGACCTCATTTTGCGTGTCCGGGGCGTCTTAGAAGATAGCAAAGGTCATTGACCTCTGGTGACCTCATTTTGCGTGTCCGGGGCGTCTTAGAAGGTAGCAAAGGTCATTGACCTCTGGTGACCTCATTTTGCGTGTCCGGGGTGTCTCAGATGGTAGCAAAGGTCATTGACCTCTGGTGACCTCATTTTGCGTGTCCGGGGCGTCTTAGAAGGTAGCAAAGGTCATTGACCTCTGGTGACCTCATTTTGCGTGTCCGGGGCGTCTTAGAAGGTAGCAAAGGTAATTGACCTCTGGTGACCTCATTTTGCGTGTCCGGGGCGTCTTAGATGGTGGCAAAGATCATTGACCTCTGGTGACCTCATTTTGCGTGTCCGGGGCGTCTTAGAAGGTAGCAAAGGTCATTGACCTCTGGTGACCTCATTTTGCGTGTCCGGGGCGTCTTAGAAGGTAGCAAAGGTCATTGACCTCTGGTGACCTCATTTTGCGTGTCCGGGGCGTCTTAGAAGGTAGCAAAGGTCATTGACCTCTGGTGACCTCATTTTGCGTGTCCGGGGCGTCTTAGAAGGTAGCAAAGGTCATTGACCTCTGGTGACCTCATTTTGCGTGTCCGGGGCGTCTTAGAAGGTAGCAAAGGTCATTGACCTCTGGTGACCTCATTTTGCGTGTCCGGGGCGTCTTAGAAGGTAGCAAAGGTCATTGACCTCTGGTGACCTCATTTTGCGTGTCCGGGGCGTCTTAGAAGGTAGCAAAGGTCATTGACCTCTGGTGACCTCATTTTGCGTGTCCGGGGCGTCTTAGAAGGTAGCAAAGGTCATTGACCTCTGGTGACCTCATTTTGCGTGTCCGGGGCGTCTTAGAAGGTAGCAAAGGTCATTGACCTCTGGTGACCTCATTTTGCGTGTCCGGGGCGTCTTAGAAGGTAGCAAAGGTCATTGACCTCTGGTGACCTCATTTTGCGTGTCCGGGGCGTCTTAGAAGGTAGCAAAGGTCATTGACCTCTGGTGACCTCATTTTGCGTGTCCGGGGCGTCTTAGAAGGTAGCAAAGGTCATTGACCTCTGGTGACCTCATTTTGCGTGTCCGGGGCGTCTTAGAAGGTAGCAAAGGTCATTGACCTCTGGTGACCTCATTTTGCGTGTCCGGGGTGTCTTAGATGGTAGCAAAGATCATTGACCTCTGGTGACCTCATTTTGCGTGTCCGGGGCGTCTTAGAAGGTAGCAAAGGTCATTGACCTCTGGTGACCTCATTTTGCGTGTCCGGGGCGTCTTAGAAGGTAGCAAAGGTCATTGACCTCTGGTGACCTTATTTTGCGTGTCCGGGGCGTCTTAGAAGGTAGCAAAGGTCATTGACCTCTGGTGACCTCATTTTGCGTGTCCGGGGCGTCTTAGAAGGTAGCAAAGGTCATTGACATCTGGTGACCTCATTTTGCATGTCCGGGGCGTCTTAGAAGATAGCAAAGGTCACTGACATTTGGTGACCTCATTTTGCGTGTCCGGGGCGTCGTAGAAGGTAGCAAAGGTCATTGACATCTGGTGACCTCATTATGCATGTCCGGGGCGTCTTAGAAGATAGCAAAGGTCATTGACCTCTGGTGACCTCATTTTGCGTGTCCGGGGCGTCTTAGAAGGTAGCAAAGGTCATTGACCTCTGGTGACCTCATTTTGCGTGTCCGGGGCGTCTTAGAAGATAGCAAAGGTCATTGACCTCTGGTGACCTCATTTTGCGTGTCCGGGGCGTCTTAGAAGGTAGCAAAGGTCATTGACCTCTGGTGACCTCATTTTGCGTGTCCGGGGCGTCTTAGAAGGTAGCAAAGGTCATTGACCTCTGGTGACCTCATTTTGCGTGTCCGGGGCGTCTTAGAAGGTAGCAAAGGTCATTGACCTCTGGTGACCTCATTTTGCGTGTCCGGGGCGTCTTAGAAGGTAGCAAAGGTCATTGACCTCTGGTGACCTCATTTTGCATGTCCGGGGCGTCTTAGAAGGTAGCAAAGGTCATTGACCTCTGGTGACCTCATTTTGCATGTCCGGGGCGTCTTAGAAGATAGCAAAGGTCATTGACCTCTGGTGGCCTCATTTTGCGTGTCCGGGGCGTCTTAGAAGGTAGAAAAGGTCATTGACCTCTGGTGAACTCATTTTGCGTGTCCGGGGCGTCTTAGAAGGTAGCAAAGGTCATTGACCTCTGAAGACCTCATTTTGCGTGTCCGGGTCGTCTTAGAAGGTAGCAAAGGTCATGACCTCTGGTGACCTCATTTTGCGTGTCCGGGGCGTCTTAGAAGGTAGCAAAGGTCATTGACCTCTGGTGCCCTCATTTTGCGTGTCCGGGGCGTCTTAGAAGCTAGCAAAGGTCATTGACCTCTGGTGACCTCATTTTGCGTGTCCGGGGCGTCTTAGAAGATAGCAAAGGTCATCGACCTCTGGTGACCTCATTTTGCGTGTCCGGGGCGTCTTAGAAGGTAGCAAAGGTCATTGACCTCTGGTGACCTCATTTTGCGTGTCCGGGGCGTCTTAGAAGGTAGCAAAGGTCATTGACCTCTGGTGACCTAATTTTGCGTGTCCGGGGCGTCTTAGAAGGTAGCAAAGGTCATAGACCTCTGGTGACCTCATTTTGCGTGTCCGGGGCGTCTTAGAAGGTAGCAAAGGTCATTGACATCTGGTGACCTCATTTTGCATGTCCGGGGCGTCTTAGAAGATAGCAAAGGTCATTGACCTTTGGTGACCTCATTTTGCGTGTCCGGGGCGTCATAGAAGGTAGCAAAGGTCATTGACCTCTGGTGACCTCATTTTGCGTGTCCGGGGCGTCTTAGAAGATAGCAAAGGTCATTGACCTCTGGTGACCTCATTTTGCGTGTCCGGGGCGTCTTAGAAAGTAGCAAAGGTCATTGACCTCTGGTGACCTCATTTTGCGTGTCCGGGGCGTCTTAGAAGGTAGTAAAGGTCATTGACCTCTGGTGACCTCATTTTGCGTGTCCGGGGCGTCTTAGAAGATAGCAAAGGTCATTGACCTCTGGTGACCTCATTTTGCGTGTCCGGGGCGTCTTAGAAGGTAGCAAAGGTCATTGACCTCTGGTGACCTCATTTTGCGTGTCCGGGGTGTCTTAGATGGTAGCAAAGATCATTGACCTCTGGTGACCTCATTTTGCGTGTCCGGGGCGTCTTAGAAGGTAGCAAAGGTCATTGACCTCTGGTGACCTCATTTTGCGTGTCCGGGGCGTCTTAGAAGGTAGCAAAGGTCATTGACCTCTGGTGACCTCATTTTGCGTGTCCGGGGCGTCTTAGAAGGTAGCAAAGGTCATTGACCTCTGGTGACCTCATTTTGCGTGTCCGGGGCGTCTTAGAAGGTAGCAAAGGTCATTGACCTCTGGTGACCTCATTTTGCGTGACCGGGGTGTCTTAGATGGTGGCAAAGATCATTGACCTCTGGTGACCTCATTTTGCGTGTCCGGGGCGTCTTAGAAGGTAGCAAAGGTCATTGACCTCTGGTGACCTCATTTTGCGTGTCCGGGGCGTCTTAGATGGTAGCAAAGGTCATTGACCTCTGGTGACCTCATTTTGCGTGTCCGGGGCGTCTTAGAAGGTAGCAAAGGTCATTGACCTCTGGTGACCTCATTTTGCGTGTCCGGGGCGTCTTAGAAGGTAGCAAAGGTCATTGACATATGGTGACCTCATTTTGCATGTCCGGGGCGTCTTAGAAGATAGCAAAGGTCATTGACCTCTGGTGACCTCATTTTGCGTGTCCGGGGCGTCGTAGAAGGTAGCAAAGGTCATTGACATCTGGTGACCTCATTTTGCATGTCCGGGGCGTCTTAGAAGGTAGCAAAGGTCATTGACCTCTGGTGACCTCATTTTGCGTGTCCGGGGCGTCTTAGAAGATAGCAAAGGTCATTGACCTCTGGTGGCCTCATTTTGCGTGTCCGGGGCGTCTTAGAAGGTAGAAAAGGTCATTGACCTCTGGTGAACTCATTTTGCGTGTCCGGGGCGTCTTAGAAGGTAGCAAAGGTCATTGACCTCTGAAGACCTCATTTTGCGTGTCCGGGTCGTCTTAGAAGGTAGCAAAGGTCATGACCTCTGGTGACCTCATTTTGCGTGTCCGGGGCGTCTTAGAAGGTAGCAAAGGTCATTGACCTCTGGTGACCTCATTTTGCGTGTCCGGGGCGTCTTAGAAGCTAGCAAAGGTCATTGACCTCTGGTGACCTCATTTTGCGTGTCCGGGGCGTCTTAGAAGATAGCAAAGGTCATTGACCTCTGGTGACCTCATTTTGCGTGTCCGGGGCGTCTTAGAAGGTAGCAAAGGTCATTGACCTCTGGTGACCTCATTTTGCGTGTCCGGGGCGTCTTAGAAGGTAGCAAAGGTCATTGACCTCTGGTGACCTCATTTTGCGTGTCCGGGGCGTCTTAGAAGGTAGCAAAGGTCATTGACCTCTGGTGACCTCATTTTGCGTGTCCGGGGCGTCTTAGAAGGTAGCAAAGGTCATTGACCTCTGGTGACCTCATTTTGCGTGTCCGGGGCGTCTTAGAAGGTAGCAAAGGTCATTGACCTCTGGTGACCTCATTTTGCGTGTCCGGGGCGTCTTAGAAGGTAGCAAAGGTCATTGACCTCTGCTGACCTCATTTTGCGTGTCCGGGGCGTCTTAGATGGTAGCAAAGGTCATTGACCTCTGGTGACCTCATTTTGCGTGTCCGGGGCGTCTTAGAAGGTAGCAAAGGTCATTGACCTCTGGTGACCTCATTTTGCGTGTCCGGGGCGTCTTAGAAGGTAGCAAAGGTCATTGACCTCTGGTGACCTCATTTTGCGTGTCCGGGGTGTCTTAGATGGTAGCAAAGATCATTGACCTCTGGTGACCTCATTTTGCGTGTCCGGGGCGTCTTAGAAGGTAGCAAAGGTCATTGACCTCTGGTGACCTCATTTTGCGTGTCCGGGGCGTCTTAAAAGTTAGCAAAGGTCATTGACCTCTGGTGACCTCATTTTGCGTGTCCGGGGCGTCTTAGAAGGTAGCAAAGGTCATTGACCTCTGGTGACCTCATTTTGCGTGTCCGGGGCGTCTTAGAAGGTAGCAAAGGTCATTGACCTCTGGTGACCTCATTTTGCGTGTCCGGGGCGTCTTAGAAGGTAGCAAAGGTCATTGACCTCTGGTGACCTCATTTTGCGTGTCCGGGGCGTCTTAGAAGGTAGCAAAGGTCATTGACCTCTGGTGACCTCATTTTGCGTGTCCGGGGTGTCTTAGATGGTAGCAAAGATCATTGACCTCTGGTGACCTCATTTTGCGTGTCCGGGGCGTCTTAGAAGGTAGCAAAGGTCATTGACCTCTGGTGACCTCATTTTGCGTGTCCGGGGCGTCTTAGAAGGTAGCAAAGGTCATTGACCTCTGGTGACCTCATTTTGCGTGTCCGGGGCGTCTTAGAAGGTAGCAAAGGTCATTGACCTCTGGTGACCTCATTTTGCGTGTCCGGCGTGTCTTAGATGGTAGCAAAGGTCATTGACCTCTGGTGACCTCATTTTGCGTGTCCGGGTCGTCTTAGAAGGTAGCAAAGGTCATGACCTCTGGTGACCTCATTTTGCGTGTCCGGGGCGTCTTAGAAGGTAGCAAAGGTCATTGACCTCTGGTGCCCTCATTTTGCGTGTCCGGGGCGTCTTAGAAGCTAGCAAAGGTCATTGACCTCTGGTGACCTCATTTTGCGTGTCCGGGGCGTCTTAGAAGATAGCAAAGGTCATCGACCTCTGGTGACCTCATTTTGCGTGTCCGGGGCGTCTTAGAAGGTAGCAAAGGTCATTGACCTCTGGTGACCTCATTTTGCGTGTCCGGGGCGTCTTAGAAGGTAGCAAAGGTCATTGACCTCTGGTGACCTAATTTTGCGTGTCCGGGGCGTCTTAGAAGGTAGCAAAGGTCATTGACCTCTGGTGCCCTCATTTTGCGTGTCCGGGGCGTCTTAGAAGCTAGCAAAGGTCATTGACCTCTGGTGGCCTCATTTTGCGTGTCCGGGGCGTCTTAGAAGGTAGAAAAGGTCATTGACCTCTGGTGAACTCATTTTGCGTGTCCGGGGCGTCTTAGAAGGTAGCAAAGGTCATTGACCTCTGAAGACCTCATTTTGCGTGTCCGGGTCGTCTTAGAAGGTAGCAAAGGTCATGACCTCTGGTGACCTCATTTTGCGTGTCCGGGGCGTCTTAGAAGGTAGCAAAGGTCATTGACCTCTGGTGCCCTCATTTTGCGTGTCCGGGGCGTCTTAGAAGCTAGCAAAGGTCATTGACCTCTGGTGACCTCATTTTGCGTGTCCGGGGCGTCTTAGAAGATAGCAAAGGTCATCGACCTCTGGTGACCTCATTTTGCGTGTCCGGGGCGTCTTAGAAGGTAGCAAAGGTCATTGACCTCTGGTGACCTCATTTTGCGTGTCCGGGGCGTCTTAGAAGGTAGCAAAGGTCATTGACCTCTGGTGACCTAATTTTGCGTGTCCGGGGCGTCTTAGAAGGTAGCAAAGGTCATAGACCTCTGGTGACCTCATTTTGCGTGTCCGGGGCGTCTTAGAAGGTAGCAAAGGTCATTGACATCTGGTGACCTCATTTTGCATGTTCGGGGCGTCTTAGAAGATAGCAAAGGTCATTGACCTTTGGTGACCTCATTTTGCGTGTCCGGGGCGTCATAGAAGGTAGCAAAGGTCATTGACCTCTGGTGACCTCATTTTGCGTGTCCGGGGCGTCTTAGAAGATAGCAAAGGTCATTGACCTCTGGTGACCTCATTTTGCGTGTCCGGGGCGTCTTAGAAAGTAGCAAAGGTCATTGACCTCTGGTGACCTCATTTTGCGTGTCCGGGGCGTCTTAGAAGGTAGTAAAGGTCATTGACCTCTGGTGACCTCATTTTGCGTGTCCGGGGCGTCTTAGAAGATAGCAAAGGTCATTGACCTCTGGTGACCTCATTTTGCGTGTCCGGGGCGTCTTAGAAGGTAGCAAAGGTCATTGACCTCTGGTGACCTCATTTTGCGTGTCCGGGGTGTCTTAGATGGTAGCAAAGATCATTGACCTCTGGTGACCTCATTTTGCGTGTCCGGGGCGTCTTAGAAGGTAGCAAAGGTCATTGACCTCTGGTGACCTCATTTTGCGTGTCCGGGGCGTCTTAGAAGGTAGCAAAGGTCATTGACCTCTGGTGACCTCATTTTGCGTGTCCGGGGCGTCTTAGAAGGTAGCAAAGGTCATTGACCTCTGGTGACCTCATTTTGCGTGTCCGGGGCGTCTTAGAAGGTAGCAAAGGTCATTGACCTCTGGTGACCTCATTTTGCGTGACCGGGGTGTCTTAGATGGTGGCAAAGATCATTGACCTCTGGTGACCTCATTTTGCGTGTCCGGGGCGTCTTAGAAGGTAGCAAAGGTCATTGACCTCTGGTGACCTCATTTTGCGTGTCCGGGGCGTCTTAGATGGTAGCAAAGGTCATTGACCTCTGGTGACCTCATTTTGCGTGTCCGGGGCGTCTTAGAAGGTAGCAAAGGTCATTGACCTCTGGTGACCTCATTTTGCGTGTCCGGGGCGTCTTAGAAGGTAGCAAAGGTCATTGACATATGGTGACCTCATTTTGCATGTCCGGGGCGTCTTAGAAGATAGCAAAGGTCATTGACCTCTGGTGACCTCATTTTGCGTGTCCGGGGCGTCGTAGAAGGTAGCAAAGGTCATTGACATCTGGTGACCTCATTTTGCATGTCCGGGGCGTCTTAGAAGGTAGCAAAGGTCATTGACCTCTGGTGACCTCATTTTGCATGTCCGGGGCGTCTTAGAAGATAGCAAAGGTCATTGACCTCTGGTGGCCTCATTTTGCGTGTCCGGGGCGTCTTAGAAGGTAGAAAAGGTCATTGACCTCTGGTGAACTCATTTTGCGTGTCCGGGGCGTCTTAGAAGGTAGCAAAGGTCATTGACCTCTGAAGACCTCATTTTGCGTGTCCGGGTCGTCTTAGAAGGTAGCAAAGGTCATGACCTCTGGTGACCTCATTTTGCGTGTCCGGGGCGTCTTAGAAGGTAGCAAAGGTCATTGACCTCTGGTGCCCTCATTTTGCGTGTCCGGGGCGTCTTAGAAGCTAGCAAAGGTCATTGACCTCTGGTGACCTCATTTTGCGTGTCCGGGGCGTCTTAGAAGATAGCAAAGGTCATTGACCTCTGGTGACCTCATTTTGCGTGTCCGGGGCGTCTTAGAAGGTAGCAAAGGTCATTGACCTCTGGTGACCTCATTTTGCGTGTCCGGGGCGTCTTAGAAGGTAGCAAAGGTCATTGACCTCTGGTGACCTCATTTTGCGTGTCCGGGGCGTCTTAGAAGGTAGCAAAGGTCATTGACCTCTGGTGACCTCATTTTGCGTGTCCGGGGCGTCTTAGAAGGTAGCAAAGGTCATTGACCTCTGGTGACCTCATTTTGCGTGTCCGGGCGTCTTAGAAGGTAGCAAAGGTCATTGACCTCTGGTGACCTCATTTTGCGTGTCCGGGGCGTCTTAGAAGGTAGCAAAGGTCATTGACCTCTGGTGACCTCATTTTGCGTGTCCGGGGCGTCTTAGAAGGTAGCAAAGGTCATTGACCTCTGGTGACCTCATTTTGCGTGTCCGGGGTGTCTTAGATGGTAGCAAAGGTCATTGACCTCTGGTGACCTCATTTTGCGTGTCCGGGGCGTCTTAGAAGGTAGCAAAGGTCATTGACCTCTGGTGACCTAATTTTGCGTGTCCGGGGCGTCTTAGAAGGTTGCAAAGGTCATTGACCTCTGGTGACCTCATTTTGCGTGTCCGGGGCGTCTTAGAAGGTAGCAAAGGCCATTGACATCTGGTGACCTCATTTTGCATGTCCGGGGCGTCTTAGAAGATAGCAAAGGTCACTGACCTTTGGTGACCTCATTTTGCGTGTCCGGGGCGTCGTAGAAGGTAGCAAAGGTCATTGACATCTGGTGACCTCATTTTGCATGTCCGGGGCGTCTTAGAAGATAGCAAAGGTCATTGACCTCTGGTGACCTCATTTTGCGTGTCCGGGGCGTCTTAGAAGGTAGCAAAGGTCATTGACCTCTGGTGACCTCATTTTGCGTGTCCGGGGCGTCTTAGAAGGTAGCAAAGGTCATTGACCTCTGGTGACCTCAATTTGCGTGTCCGGGGCGTCTTAGAAGGTAGCAAAGGTCATTGACCTCTGGTGACCTCATTTTGCGTGTCCGGGGCGTCTTAGAAGGTAGCAAAGGTCATTGACCTCTGGTGACCTCATTTTGCGTGTCCGGGGTGTCTTAGATGGTAGCAAAGATCATTGACCTCTGGTGACCTCATTTTGCGTGTCCGGGGCGTCTTAGAAGGTAGCAAAGGTCATTGACCTCTGGTGACCTCATTTTGCGTGTCCGGGGTGTCTTAGATGGTAGCAAAGATCATTGACCTCTGGTGACCTCATTTTGCGTGTCCGGGGCGTCTTAGAAGGTAGCAAAGGTCATTGACCTCTGGTGACCTCATTTTGCGTGTCCGGGGCGTCTTAGAAGGTAGCAAAGGTCATTGACCTCTGGTGACCTCATTTTGCGTGTCCGGGGCGTCTTAGAAGGTAGCAAAGGTCATTGACCTCTGGTGACCTCATTTTGCGTGTCCGGGGCGTCTTAGAAGGTAGCAAAGGTCATTGACCTCTGGTGACCTCATTTTGCGTGACCGGGGTGTCTTAGATGGTGGCAAAGATCATTGACCTCTGGTGACCTCATTTTGCGTGTCCGGGGCGTCTTAGAAGGTAGCAAAGGTCATTGACCTCTGGTGACCTCATTTTGCGTGTCCGGGGCGTCTTAGATGGTAGCAAAGGTCATTGACCTCTGGTGACCTCATTTTGCGTGTCCGGGGCGTCTTAGAAGGTAGCAAAGGTCATTGACCTCTGGTGACCTCATTTTGCGTGTCCGGGGCGTCTTAGAAGGTAGCAAAGGTCATTGACATATGGTGACCTCATTTTGCATGTCCGGGGCGTCTTAGAAGATAGCAAAGGTCATTGACCTCTGGTGACCTCATTTTGCGTGTCCGGGGCGTCTTAGAAGGTAGCAAAGGTCATTGACATCTGGTGACCTCATTTTGCGTGTCCGGGGCGTCTTAGAAGGTAGCAAAGGTCATTGACCTCTGGTGACCTCATTTTCATGTCCGGGGCGTCTTAGAAGATAGCAAAGGTCATTGACCTCTGGTGGCCTCATTTTGCGTGTCCGGGGCGTCTTAGAAGGTAGCAAAGGTCATTGACCTCTGGTGACCTCATTTTGCGTGTCCGGGGCGTCTTAGAAGGTAGCAAAGGTCATTGACCTCTGAAGACCTCATTTTGCGTGTCCGGGTCGTCTTAGAAGGTAGCAAAGGTCATGACCTCTGGTGACCTCATTTTGCGTGTCCGGGGCGTCTTAGAAGGTAGCAAAGGTCATTGACCTCTGGTGCCCTCATTTTGCGTGTCCGGGGCGTCTTAGAAGCTAGCAAAGGTCATTGACCTCTGGTGACCTCATTTTGCGTGTCCGGGGCGTCTTAGAAGATAGCAAAGGTCATTGACCTCTGGTGACCTCATTTTGCGTGTCCGGGGCGTCTTAGAAGGTAGCAAAGGTCATTGACCTCTGGTGACCTCATTTTGCGTGTCCGGGGCGTCTTAGAAGGTAGCAAAGGTCATTGACCTCTGGTGACCTCATTTTGCGTGTCCGGGGCGTCTTAGAAGGTAGCAAAGGTCATTGACCTCTGGTGACCTCATTTTGCGTGTCCGGGGCGTCTTAGAAGGTAGCAAAGGTCATTGACCTCTGGTGACCTCATTTTGCGTGTCCGGGGCGTCTTAGAAGGTAGCAAAGGTCATTGACCTCTGGTGACCTCATTTTGCGTGTCCGGGGCGTCTTAGAAGGTAGCAAAGGTCATTGACCTCTGCTGACCTCATTTTGCGTGTCCGGGGCGTCTTAGATGGTAGCAAAGGTCATTGACCTCTGGTGACCTCATTTTGCGTGTCCGGGGCGTCTTAGAAGGTAGCAAAGGTCATTGACCTCTGGTGACCTCATTTTGCGTGTCCGGGGCGTCTTAGAAGGTAGCAAAGGTCATTGACCTCTGGTGACCTCATTTTGCGTGTCCGGGGTGTCTTAGATGGTAGCAAAGATCATTGACCTCTGGTGACCTCATTTTGCGTGTCCGGGGCGTCTTAGAAGGTAGCAAAGGTCATTGACCTCTGGTGACCTCATTTTGCGTGTCCGGGGCGTCTTAAAAGGTAGCAAAGGTCATTGACCTCTGGTGACCTCATTTTGCGTGTCCGGGGCGTCTTAGAAGGTAGCAAAGGTCATTGACCTCTGGTGACCTCATTTTGCGTGTCCGGGGCGTCTTAGAAGGTAGCAAAGGTCATTGACCTCTGGTGACCTCATTTTGCGTGTCCGGGGCGTCTTAGAAGGTAGCAAAGGTCATTGACCTCTGGTGACCTCATTTTGCGTGTCCGGGGCGTCTTAGAAGGTAGCAAAGGTCATTGACCTCTGGTGACCTCATTTTGCGTGTCCGGGGTGTCTTAGATGGTAGCAAAGATCATTGACCTCTGGTGACCTCATTTTGCGTGTCCGGGGCGTCTTAGAAGGTAGCAAAGGTCATTGACCTCTGGTGACCTCATTTTGCGTGTCCGGGCGTCTTAGAAGGTAGCAAAGGTCATTGACCTCTGGTGACCTCATTTTGCGTGTCCGGGGCGTCTTAGAAGGTAGCAAAGGTCATTGACCTCTGGTGACCTCATTTTGCGTGTCCGGGGTGTCTTAGATGGTAGCAAAGGTCATTGACCTCTGGTGACCTCATTTTGCGTGTCCGGGGCGTCTTAGAAGGTAGCAAAGGTCATTGACCTCTGGTGACCTAATTTTGCGTGTCCGGGGCGTCTTAGAAGGTTGCAAAGGTCATTGACCTCTGGTGACCTCATTTTGCGTGTCCGGGGCGTCTTAGAAGGTAGCAAAGGCCATTGACATCTGGTGACCTCATTTTGCATGTCCGGGGCGTCTTAGAAGATAGCAAAGGTCACTGACCTTTGGTGACCTCATTTTGCGTGTCCGGGGCGTCGTAGAAGGTAGCAAAGGTCATTGACATCTGGTGACCTCATTTTGCATGTCCGGGGCGTCTTAGAAGATAGCAAAGGTCATTGACCTCTGGTGACCTCATTTTGCGTGTCCGGGGCGTCTTAGAAGGTAGCAAAGGTCATTGACCTCTGGTGACCTCATTTTGCGTGTCCGGGGCGTCTTAGAAGGTAGCAAAGGTCATTGACCTCTGGTGACCTCAATTTGCGTGTCCGGGGCGTCTTAGAAGGTAGCAAAGGTCATTGACCTCTGGTGACCTCATTTTGCGTGTCCGGGGCGTCTTAGAAGGTAGCAAAGGTCATTGACCTCTGGTGACCTCATTTTGCGTGTCCGGGGTGTCTTAGATGGTAGCAAAGATCATTGACCTCTGGTGACCTCATTTTGCGTGTCCGGGGCGTCTTAGAAGGTAGCAAAGGTCATTGACCTCTGGTGACCTCATTTTGCGTGTCCGGGGCGTCTTAGAAGGTAGCAAAGGTCATTGACCTCTGGTGACCTCATTTTGCGTGTCCGGGGCGTCTTAGAAGGTAGCAAAGGTCATTGACCTCTGGTGACCTCATTTTGCGTGTCCGGGGTGTCTTAGATGGTAGCAAAGGTCATTGACCTCTGGTGACCTCATTTTGCGTGTCCGGGGCGTCTTAGAAGGTAGCAAAGGTCATTGACCTCTGGTGACCTAATTTTGCGTGTCCGGGGCGTCTTAGAAGGTTGCAAAGGTCATTGACCTCTGGTGACCTCATTTTGCGTGTCCGGGGCGTCTTAGAAGGTAGCAAAGGCCATTGACATCTGGTGACCTCATTTTGCATGTCCGGGGCGTCTTAGAAGATAGCAAAGGTCACTGACCTTTGGTGACCTCATTTTGCGTGTCCGGGGCGTCGTAGAAGGTAGCAAAGGTCATTGACATCTGGTGACCTCATTTTGCATATCCGGGGCGTCTTAGAAGATAGCAAAGGTCATTGACCTCTGGTGACCTCATTTTGCGTGTCCGGGGCGTCTTAGAAGGTAGCAAAGGTCATTGACCTCTGGTGACCTCATTTTGCGTGTCCGGGGTGTCTTAGATGGTAGCAAAGGTCATTGACCTCTGGTGACCTCATTTTGCGTGTCCGGGGCGTCTTAGAAGGTAGCAAAGGTCATTGACCTCTGGTGACCTCATTTTGCGTGTCCGGGGCGTCTTAGAAGGTAGCAAAGGTCATTGACCTCTGGTGACCTCATTTTGCGTGTCCGGGGTGTCTTAGATGGTAGCAAAGGTCATTGACCTCTGGTGACCTCATTTTGCGTGTCCGGGGCGTCTTAGAAGGTAGCAAAGGTCATTGACCTCTGGTGACCTAATTTTGCGTGTCCGGGGCGTCTTAGAAGGTTGCAAAGGTCATTGACCTCTGGTGACCTCATTTTGCGTGTCCGGGGCGTCTTAGAAGGTAGCAAAGGCCATTGACATCTGGTGACCT
Organism: Dolichovespula sylvestris; assembly: GCA_918808275.2. NCBI lineage: Eukaryota > Metazoa > Arthropoda > Insecta > Hymenoptera > Vespidae > Dolichovespula > Dolichovespula sylvestris. The sequence goes on from CAKKNJ020000046.1 coordinate 22,657, forward strand.
CATTTTGCATGTCCGGGGCGTCTTAGAAGATAGCAAAGGTCACTGACCTTTGGTCACCTCATTTTGCGTGTCTGGGGCGTCGTAGAAGGTAGCAAAGGTCATTGACATCTGGTGACCTCATTTTGCATGTCCGGGGCGTCTTAGAAGATAGCAAAGGTCATTGACCTCTGGTGACCTCATTTTGCGTGTCCGGGGCGTCGTAGAAGGTAGCAAAGGTCATTGACATCTGGTGACCTCATTTTGCATGTCCGGGGCGTCTTAGAAGATAGCAAAGGTCATTGACCTCTGGTGACCTCATTTTGCGTGTCCGGGGCGTCTTAGAAGGTAGCAAAGGTCATTGACCTCTGGTGACCTCATTTTGCGTGTCCGGGGCGTCTTAGAAGGTAGCAAAGGTCATTGACCTCTGGTGACCTCATTTTGCGTGTCCGGGGCGTCTTAGAAGGTAGCAAAGGTCATTGACCTCTGGTGACCTCATTTTGCGTGTCCGGGGCGTCTTAGAAGGTAGCAAAGGTCATTGACCTCTGGTGACCTCATTTTGCGTGTCCGGGGTGTCTTAGATGGTAGCAAAGATCATTGACCTCTGGTGACCTCATTTTGCGTGTCCGGGGCGTCTTAGAAGGTAGCAAAGGTCATTGACCTCTGGTGACCTCATTTTGCGTGTCCGGGGCGTCTTAGAAGGTAGCAAAGGTCATTGACCTCTGGTGACCTCATTTTGCGTGTCCGGGGCGTCTTAGAAGGTAGCAAAGGTCATTGACCTCTGGTGACCTCATTTTGCGTGTCCGGGGTGTCTTAGATGGTAGCAAAGGTCATTGACCTCTGGTGACCTCATTTTGCGTGTCCGGGGCGTCTTAGAAGGTAGCAAAGGTCATTGACCTCTGGTGACCTAATTTTGCGTGTCCGGGGCGTCTTAGAAGGTAGCAAAGGTCATTGACCTCTGGTGACCTCATTTTGCGTGTCCGGGGTGTCTTAGATGGTAGCAAAGATCATTGACCTCTGGTGACCTCATTTTGCGTGTCCGGGGCGTCTTAGAAGGTAGCAAAGGTCATTGACCTCTGGTGACCTCATTTTGCGTGTCCGGGCGTCTTAGAAGGTAGCAAAGGTCATTGACCTCTGGTGACCTCATTTTGCGTGTCCGGGGCGTCTTAGAAGGTAGCAAAGGTCATTGACCTCTGGTGACCTCATTTTGCGTGTCCGGGGTGTCTTAGATGGTAGCAAAGGTCATTGACCTCTGGTGACCTCATTTTGCGTGTCCGGGGCGTCTTAGAAGGTAGCAAAGGTCATTGACCTCTGGTGACCTAATTTTGCGTGTCCGGGGCGTCTTAGAAGGTTGCAAAGGTCATTGACCTCTGGTGACCTCATTTTGCGTGTCCGGGGCGTCTTAGAAGGTAGCAAAGGCCATTGACATCTGGTGACCTCATTTTGCATGTCCGGGGCGTCTTAGAAGATAGCAAAGGTCACTGACCTTTGGTGACCTCATTTTGCGTGTCCGGGGCGTCGTAGAAGGTAGCAAAGGTCATTGACATCTGGTGACCTCATTTTGCATGTCCGGGGCGTCTTAGAAGATAGCAAAGGTCATTGACCTCTGGTGACCTCATTTTGCGTGTCCGGGGCGTCTTAGAAGGTAGCAAAGGTCATTGACCTCTGGTGACCTCATTTTGCGTGTCCGGGGCGTCTTAGAACGTAGCAAAGGTCATTGACCTCTGGTGACCTCAATTTGCGTGTCCGGGGCGTCTTAGAAGGTAGCAAAGGTCATTGACCTCTGGTGACCTCATTTTGCGTGTCCGGGGCGTCTTAGAAGGTAGCAAAGGTCATTGACCTCTGGTGACCTCATTTTGCGTGTCCGGGGTGTCTTAGATGGTAGCAAAGATCATTGACCTCTGGTGACCTCATTTTGCGTGTCCGGGGCGTCTTAGAAGGTAGCAAAGGTCATTGACCTCTGGTGACCTCATTTTGCGTGTCCGGGGCGTCTTAGAAGGTAGCAAAGGTCATTGACCTCTGGTGACCTCATTTTGCGTGTCCGGGGCGTCTTAGAAGGTAGCAAAGGTCATTGACCTCTGGTGACCTCATTTTGCGTGTCCGGGGTGTCTTAGATGGTAGCAAAGGTCATTGACCTCTGGTGACCTCATTTTGCGTGTCCGGGGCGTCTTAGAAGGTAGCAAAGGTCATTGACCTCTGGTGACCTAATTTTGCGTGTCCGGGGCGTCTTAGAAGGTTGCAAAGGTCATTGACCTCTGGTGACCTCATTTTGCGTGTCCGGGGCGTCTTAGAAGGTAGCAAAGGCCATTGACATCTGGTGACCTCATTTTGCATGTCCGGGGCGTCTTAGAAGATAGCAAAGGTCACTGACCTTTGGTGACCTCATTTTGCGTGTCCGGGGCGTCGTAGAAGGTAGCAAAGGTCATTGACATCTGGTGACCTCATTTTGCATATCCGGGGCGTCTTAGAAGATAGCAAAGGTCATTGACCTCTGGTGACCTCATTTTGCGTGTCCGGGGCGTCTTAGAAGGTAGCAAAGGTCATTGACCTCTGGTGACCTCATTTTGCGTGTCCGGGGTGTCTTAGATGGTAGCAAAGGTCATTGACCTCTGGTGACCTCATTTTGCGTGTCCGGGGCGTCTTAGAAGGTAGCAAAGGTCATTGACCTCTGGTGACCTCATTTTGCGTGTCCGGGGCGTCTTAGAAGGTAGCAAAGGTCATTGACCTCTGGTGACCTCATTTTGCGTGTCCGGGGTGTCTTAGATGGTAGCAAAGGTCATTGACCTCTGGTGACCTCATTTTGCGTGTCCGGGGCGTCTTAGAAGGTAGCAAAGGTCATTGACCTCTGGTGACCTAATTTTGCGTGTCCGGGGCGTCTTAGAAGGTTGCAAAGGTCATTGACCTCTGGTGACCTCATTTTGCGTGTCCGGGGCGTCTTAGAAGGTAGCAAAGGCCATTGACATCTGGTGACCTCATTTTGCATGTCCGGGGCGTCTTAGAAGATAGCAAAGGTCACTGACCTTTGGTCACCTCATTTTGCGTGTCCGGGGCGTCGTAGAAGGTAGCAAAGGTCATTGACATCTGGTGACCTCATTTTGCATGTCCGGGGCGTCTTAGAAGATAGCAAAGGTCATTGACCTCTGGTGACCTCATTTTGCGTGTCCGGGGCGTCGTAGAAGGTAGCAAAGGTCATTGACATCTGGTGACCTCATTTTGCATGTCCGGGGCGTCTTAGAAGATAGCAAAGGTCATTGACCTCTGGTGACCTCATTTTGCGTGTCCGGGGCGTCTTAGAAGGTAGCAAAGGTCATTGACCTCTGGTGACCTCATTTTGCGTGTCCGGGGCGTCTTAGAAGGTAGCAAAGGTCATTGACCTCTGGTGACCTCATTTTGCGTGTCCGGGGCGTCTTAGAAGGTAGCAAAGGTCATTGACCTCTGGTGACCTCATTTTGCGTGTCCGGGGCGTCTTAGAAGGTAGCAAAGGTCATTGACCTCTGGTGACCTCATTTTGCGTGTCCGGGGTGTCTTAGATGGTAGCAAAGATCATTGACCTCTGGTGACCTCATTTTGCGTGTCCGGGGCGTCTTAGAAGGTAGCAAAGGTCATTGACCTCTGGTGACCTCATTTTGCGTGTCCGGGGCGTCTTAGAAGGTAGCAAAGGTCATTGACCTCTGGTGACCTCATTTTGCGTGTCCGGGGCGTCTTAGAAGGTAGCAAAGGTCATTGACCTCTGGTGACCTCATTTTGCGTGTCCGGGGTGTCTTAGATGGTAGCAAAGGTCATTGACCTCTGGTGACCTCATTTTGCGTGTCCGGGGCGTCTTAGAAGGTAGCAAAGGTCATTGACCTCTGGTGACCTAATTTTGCGTGTCCGGGGCGTCTTAGAAGGTTGCAAAGGTCATTGACCTCTGGTGACCTCATTTTGCGTGTCCGGGGCGTCTTAGAAGGTAGCAAAGGCCATTGACATCTGGTGACCTCATTTTGCATGTCCGGGGCGTCTTAGAAGATAGCAAAGGTCACTGACCTTTGGTGACCTCATTTTGCGTGTCCGGGGCGTCGTAGAAGGTAGCAAAGGTCATTGACATCTGGTGACCTCATTTTGCATATCCGGGGCGTCTTAGAAGATAGCAAAGGTCATTGACCTCTGGTGACCTCATTTTGCGTGTCCGGGGCGTCTTAGAAGGTAGCAAAGGTCATTGACCTCTGGTGACCTCATTTTGCGTGTCCGGGGTGTCTTAGATGGTAGCAAAGGTCATTGACCTCTGGTGACCTCATTTTGCGTGTCCGGGGCGTCTTAGAAGGTAGCAAAGGTCATTGACCTCTGGTGACCTCATTTTGCGTGTCCGGGGCGTCTTAGAAGGTAGCAAAGGTCATTGACCTCTGGTGACCTCATTTTGCGTGTCCGGGGTGTCTTAGATGGTAGCAAAGGTCATTGACCTCTGGTGACCTCATTTTGCGTGTCCGGGGCGTCTTAGAAGGTAGCAAAGGTCATTGACCTCTGGTGACCTAATTTTGCGTGTCCGGGGCGTCTTAGAAGGTTGCAAAGGTCATTGACCTCTGGTGACCTCATTTTGCGTGTCCGGGGCGTCTTAGAAGGTAGCAAAGGCCATTGACATCTGGTGACCTCATTTTGCATGTCCGGGGCGTCTTAGAAGATAGCAAAGGTCACTGACCTTTGGTCACCTCATTTTGCGTGTCTGGGGCGTCGTAGAAGGTAGCAAAGGTCATTGACATCTGGTGACCTCATTTTGCATGTCCGGGGCGTCTTAGAAGATAGCAAAGGTCATTGACCTCTGGTGACCTCATTTTGCGTGTCCGGGGCGTCTTAGAAGGTAGCAAAGGTCATTGACCTCTGGTGACCTCATTTTGCGTGTCCGGGGCGTCTTAGAAGATAGCAAAGGTCATTGACCTCTGGTGACCTCATTTTGCGTGTCCGGGGCGTCTTAGAAGGTAGCAAAGGTCATTGACCTCTGGTGACCTCATTTTGCGTGTCCGGGGCGTCTTAGAAGGTAGCAAAGGTCATTGACCTCTGGTGACCTCATTTTGCGTGTCCGGGGCGTCTTAGAAGATAGCAAAGGTCATTGACCTCTGGTGACCTCATTTTGCGTGTCCGGGGCGTCTTAGAAGGTAGCAAAGGTCATTGACCTCTGGTGACCTCATTTTGCGTGTCCGGGGCGTCTTAGAAGATAGCAAAGGTCATTGACCTCTGGTGACCTCATTTTGCGTGTCCGGGGCGTCTTAGAATGTAGCAAAGGTCATTGACCTCTGGTGACCTCATTTTGCGTGTCCGGGGTGTCTTAGATGGTAGCAAAGGTCATTGACCTCTGGTGACCTCATTTTGCATGTCCGGGGCGTCTTAGAAGATAGCAAAGGTCATTGACCTCTGGTGACCTCATTTTGCGTGTCCGGGGCGTCTTAGAAGGTAGCAAAGGTCATTGACCTCTGGTGACCTCATTTTGCGTGTCCGGGGCGTCTTAGAAGGTAGCAAAGGTCATTGACCTCTGGTGACCTCATTTTGCGTGTCCGGGGCGTCTTAGAAGTTAGCAAAGGTCATTGACCTCTGGTGACCTCGTTTTGCGTGTCCGGGGCGTCTTAGATGGTAGCAAAGGTCATTGTCCTCTGGTGACCTCATTTTGCGTGTCCGGGGCGTCTTAGAAGGTAGCAAAGGTCATTGACCTCTGGTGACCTCATTTTGCGTGTCCGGGGCGTCTTAGAAGGTAGCAAAGGTCATTGACCTCTGGTGACCTCATTTTGCGTGTCCGGGGCGTCTTAGAAGGTAGCAAAGGTCATTGACCTCTGGTGACCTCATTTTGCGTGTCCGGGGCGTCTTAGAAGGTAGCAAAGGTCATTGACCTCTGGTGACCTCATTTTGCGTGTCCGGGGCGTCTTAGAAGGTAGCAAAGGTCATTGACCTCTGGTGACCTCATTTTGCGTGTCCGGGGCGTCTTAGAAGGTAGCAAAGGTCATTGACCTCTGGTGACCTCATTTTGCGTGTCCGGGGCGTCTTAGAAGGTAGCAAAGGTCATTGACCTCTGGTGACCTCATTTTGCGTGTCCGGGGTGTCTTAGATGGTAGCAAAGATCATTGACCTCTGGTGACCTCATTTTGCGTGTCCGGGGCGTCTTAGAAGGTAGCAAAGGTCATTGACCTCTGGTGACCTCATTTTGCGTGTCCGGGGCGTCTTAAAAGGTAGCAAAGGTCATTGACCTCTGGTGACCTCATTTTGCGTGTCCGGGGCGTCTTAGAAGGTAGCAAAGGTCATTGACTCTGGTGACCTCATTTTGCGTGTCCGGGGCGTCTTAGAAGGTAGCAAAGGTCATTGACCTCTGGTGACCTCATTTTGCGTGTCCGGGGCGTCTTAGAAGGTAGCAAAGTTCATTGACCTCTGGTGACCTCATTTTGCGTGTCCGGGGCGTCTTAGAAGGTAGCAAAGGTCATTGACCTCTGGTGACCTCATTTTGCGTGTCCGGGGTGTCTTAGATGGTAGCAAAGATCATTGACCTCTGGTGACCTCATTTTGCGTGTCCGGGGCGTCTTAGAAGGTAGCAAAGGTCATTGACCTCTGGTGACCTCATTTTGCGTGTCCGGGGCGTCTTAGAAGGTAGCAAAGGTCATTGACCTCTGGTGACCTCATTTTGCGTGTCCGGGGCGTCTTAGAAGGTAGCAAAGGTCATTGACCTCTGGTGACCTCATTTTGCGTGTCCGGGGTGTCTTAGATGGTAGCAAAGGTCATTGACCTCTGGTGACCTCATTTTGCGTGTCCGGGGCGTCTTAGAAGGTAGCAAAGGTCATTGACCTCTGGTGACCTAATTTTGCGTGTCCGGGGCGTCTTAGAAGGTTGCAAAGGTCATTGACCTCTGGTGACCTCATTTTGCGTGTCCGGGGCGTCTTAGAAGGTAGCAAAGGCCATTGACATCTGGTGACCTCATTTTGCATGTCCGGGGCGTCTTAGAAGATAGCAAAGGTCACTGACCTTTGGTGACCTCATTTTGCGTGTCCGGGGCGTCGTAGAAGGTAGCAAAGGTCATTGACATCTGGTGACCTCATTTTGCATGTCCGGGGCGTCTTAGAAGATAGCAAAGGTCATTGACCTCTGGTGACCTCATTTTGCGTGTCCGGGGCGTCTTAGAAGGTAGCAATGGTCATTGACCTCTGGTGACCTCATTTTGAGTGTCCGGGGTGTCTTAGATGGTAGCAATGGTCATTGACCTCTGGTGACCTCATTTTGCGTGTCCGGGGCGTCTTAGAAGGTAGCAAAGGTCATTGACCTCTGGTGACCTAATTTTGCGTGTCCGGGGCGTCTTAGAAGGTTGCAAAGGTCATTGACCTCTGGTGACCTCATTTTGCGTGTCCGGGGCGTCTTAGAAGGTAGCAAAGGCCATTGACATCTGGTGACCTCATTTTGCATGTCCGGGGCGTCTTAGAAGATAGCAAAGGTCACTGACCTTTGGTCACCTCATTTTGCGTGTCCGGGGCGTCGTAGAAGGTAGCAAAGGTCATTGACATCTGGTGACCTCATTTTGCATGTCCGGGGCGTCTTAGAAGATAGCAAAGGTCATTGACCTCTGGTGACCTCATTTTGCGTGTCCGGGGCGTCTTAGAAGGTAGCAAAGGTCATTGACCTCTGGTGACCTCATTTTGCGTGTCCGGGGCGTCTTAGAAGATAGCAAAGGTCATTGACCTCTGGTGACCTCATTTTGGCGTGTCCGGGGCGTCTTAGAAGGTAGCAAAGGTCATTGACCTCTGGTGACCTCATTTTGCGTGTCCGGGGCGTCTTAGAAGGTAGCAAAGGTCATTGACCTCTGGTGACCTCATTTTGCGTGTCCGGGGCGTCTTAGAAGATAGCAAAGGTCATTGACCTCTGGTGACCTCATTTTGCGTGTCCGGGGCGTCTTAGAAGGTAGCAAAGGTCATTGACCTCTGGTGACCTCATTTTGCGTGTCCGGGGCGTCTTAGAAGATAGCAAAGGTCATTGACCTCTGGTGACCTCATTTTGCGTGTCCGGGGCGTCTTAGAAGGTAGCAAAGGTCATTGACCTCTGGTGACCTCATTTTGCGTGTCCGGGTTGTCTTAGATGGTAGCAAAGATCATTGACCTCTGGTGACCTCATTTTGCGTGTCCGGGGCGTCTTAGAAGGTAGCAAAGGTCATTGACCTCTGGTGACCTCATTTTGCGTGTCCGGGGCGTCTTAGAAGGTAGCAAAGGTCATTGACCTCTGGTGACCTCATTTTGCGTGTCCGGGGCGTCTTAGAAGGTAGCAAAGGTCATTGACCTCTGGTGACCTCATTTTGCGTGTCCGGGGCGTCTTAGAAGGTAGCAAAGGTCATTGACCTCTGGTGACCTCATTTTGCGTGACCGGGGTGTCTTAGATGGTGGCAAAGATCATTGACCTCTGGTGACCTCATTTTGCGTGTCCGGGGCGTCTTAGAAGGTCGCAAAGGTCATTGACCTCTGGTGACCTCATTTTGCGTGTCCGGGGCGTCTTAGATGGTAGCAAAGGTCATTGACCTCTGGTGACCTCATTTTGCGTGTCCGGGGCGTCTTAGAAGGTAGCAAAGGTCATTGACCTCTGGTGACCTCATTTTGCGTGTCCGGGCGTCTTAGAAGGTAGCAAAGGTCATTGACATCTGGTGACCTCATTTTGCATGTCCGGGGCGTCTTAGAAGATAGCAAAGGTCATTGACCTCTGGTGACCTCATTTTGCGTGTCCGGGGCGTCGTAGAAGGTAGCAAAGGTCATTGACATCTGGTGACCTCATTTTGCATGTCCGGGGCGTCTTAGAAGGTAGCAAAGGTCATTGACCTCTGGTGACCTCATTTTGCATGTCCGGGGCGTCTTAGAAGATAGCAAAGGTCATTGACCTCTGGTGGCCTCATTTTGCGTGTCCGGGGCGTCTTAGAAGGTAGAAAAGGTCATTGACCTCTGGTGAACTCATTTTGCGTGTCCGGGGCGTCTTAGAAGGTAGCAAAGGTCATTGACCTCTGAAGACCTCATTTTGCGTGTCCGGGTCGTCTTAGAAGGTAGCAAAGGTCATGACCTCTGGTGACCTCATTTTGCGTGTCCGGGGCGTCTTAGAAGGTAGCAAAGGTCATTGACCTCTGGTGCCCTCATTTTGCGTGTCCGGGGCGTCTTAGAAGCTAGCAAAGGTCATTGACCTCTGGTGACCTCATTTTGCGTGTCCGGGGCGTCTTAGAAGATAGCAAAGGTCATTGACCTCTGGTGACCTCATTTTGCGTGTCCGGGGCGTCTTAGAAGGTAGCAAAGGTCATTGACCTCTGGTGACCTCATTTTGCGTGTCCGGGGCGTCTTAGAAGGTAGCAAAGGTCATTGACCTCTGGTGACCTCATTTTGCGTGTCCGGGGCGTCTTAGAAGGTAGCAAAGGTCATTGACCTCTGGTGACCTCATTTTGCGTGTCCGGGGCGTCTTAGAAGGTAGCAAAGGTCATTGACCTCTGGTGACCTCATTTTGCGTGTCCGGGGCGTCTTAGAAGGTAGCAAAGGTCATTGACCTCTGGTGACCTCATTTTGCGTGTCCGGGGCGTCTTAGAAGGTAGCAAAGGTCATTGACCTCTGGTGACCTCATTTTGCGTGTCCGGGGCGTCTTAGAAGGTAGCAAAGGTCATTGACCTCTGGTGACCTCATTTTGCGTGTCCGGGGCGTCTTAGAAGGTAGCAAAGGTCATTGACCTCTGGTGACCTCATTTTGCGTGTCCGGGGTGTCTTAGATGGTAGCAAAGATCATTGACCTCTGGTGACCTCATTTTGCGTGTCCGGGGCGTCTTAGAAGGTAGCAAAGGTCATTGACCTCTGGTGACCTCATTTTGCGTGTCCGGGGCGTCTTAGAAAGGTAGCAAAGGTCATTGACCTCTGGTGACCTCATTTTGCGTGTCCGGGGCGTCTTAGAAGGTAGCAAAGGTCATTGACCTCTGGTGACCTCATTTTGCGTGTCCGGGGCGTCTTAGAAGGTAGCAAAGGTCATTGACCTCTGGTGACCTCATTTTGCGTGTCCGGGGCGTCTTAGAAGGTAGCAAAGGTCATTGACCTCTGGTGACCTCATTTGCGTGTCCGGGGCGTCTTAGAAGGTAGCAAAGGTCATTGACCTCTGGTGACCTCATTTTGCGTGTCCGGGGTGTCTTAGATGGTAGCAAAGATCATTGACCTCTGGTGACCTCATTTTGCGTGTCCGGGGCGTCTTAGAAGGTAGCAAAGGTCATTGACCTCTGGTGACCTCATTTGCGTGTCCGGGCGTCTTAGAAGGTAGCAAAGGTCATTGACCTCTGGTGACCTCATTTTGCGTGTCCGGGCGTCTTAGAAGGTAGCAAAGGTCATTGACCTCTGGTGACCTCATTTTGCGTGTCCGGGG
>CAKKNJ020000047.1:0-24113 GCA_918808275.2 Dolichovespula sylvestris
AGAGGTGGACTGCACCACGTGGTGGATATTATACGTAAGAAGTTCTGCTGTATATTGTTAAATAGGTAATGCAAATTTCTTTACCCACGTAATTATATTTTCTTTTCCAATAGTTTAATTGGAAAGGGTGCACGTGGTGGGCGAGGTGCTTCCGGTACAGGAAGTACATTGGGTTCACTTGTTCGTGGTGTCGTTGAACTAGAAAAGGGTGATCAACTTTATTTTATGGTTGGACAGCCTGGAATTGACGCGTGTCCTAAGGTAAAAATTTATTAAGGAATTATTTTATTCATCTTATTTCATCTTTCACTCCTTCATAAAATTTAATCGAAAAAGCAGTTTTAACTCAAACAATAAGTTATTCATTGTTTATTAGGATTAAGCGATGTGATTGAAATATAAGATAATTAAAAAAATGGATATAAAATGTTTTTAAATGATCAAAATTGCAAGAAACTATTGACCAATTTTTAGAATTTGGGAATGCAGACAAAGGAATGTCGAGCTCCATTGGATGGACTATCAGAAACAGGCGGTATGCCATCAATACTTCACGAAGTGAAAAAAATGGAGGTGAAAGATGGTGGAGGTGGCGGTGGTGGTGCTACCTATATCTTCACTGTAAGTAAACGATCAAACACAACGAGATTAAACGCGACACGATCTTACGTATTAAAATTGACATTATTTTATAGCTTAAGAATAATGGTGACCAGCAACCATTGCTCATCGCCGCCGGTGGTGGTGGATTAGGATTACGTGTAGGGCAATCCGTGGATGATGGTATACAACATGGAAAAGGTGCTGCTCCATCTGAAAGATCACCTAGTTCAGGCTTAGCAATTACTGAAAACGCAGGTATTGCAATTGACAAATGATATCAAGTTAAATATGCTGAAAACATTCATTTTCCATAACGACACCAAATTTGATTCGAATAGGTCCTGGTGGTGGTTGGAATAGTTCGAACAGTGTGTTCCGAGTAGCTGCTGGAATTCCTTTGGCTCGTGGAGGAAAAGGTGGAGCTGGCTGTGGTTCCGGTAAAGAAGGTTACGGTAATGGTGGATTTGGCGGAGGTGGTGGTGGTTGTTTAACAGGAGGTGGAGGAGGAGGTTATATAGGTACAGACGACATTTCCCTTTATTAGCAAATTCATTTTAAGATCCTGAAGCTATAAATGCAAATTTGAATAGAATTTAATAAAAACGATTTTCATTTCTGATCAAATTTGACCTGTTTTTTATTCGGTATTTTCATTTATCTATTTAACAAATCTTATTTCTCATTTGAATTAACGGGTTGGGAACAATCTCTTGCAAATATCAATCGTTTCTAATAAGGTATCGCTATTTTATTTTTAATACCATGCAGGAGGTAGTACCGGTCTTAAGGATTCCGGTAATGGCGAAGGTGGATATTCTTACGCTGCAACCGCTCTATTACACATTTATTTACAACCTGCTGCGAATCCTGGACCTGGTGAAGTTTATATAATACCTGCCATAAGTGGCTGTGATTGCGATTTTCGTTGCGTTGCTCTCGATCAATATTTAAGTGAAACAAGATGTCTATGTCCACCGGGTTGGGTTCTCAGCAATGATTCCAGATCCTGTATCAGTAAGTGACGTGTTGCTAATAAATAATTATTATTAATACGTAATCGTTATTATTAGACACAAATATTTCTTAATTGGAACTCGTGTCTATTATAGTGGCCAATGACCCAAAGGTGTCTCATCAATTGTTCATGATTTTGTTGGTAGCCGCTGGCACGATTATATTACTGATTCTCATCGGACTTGGCGTGCTGCTTTGTAAGCGATTAGATTTCTCTTTCGAAAATGGAAATTAATATGTTATAATATCTAATTTCTACACATTTGATTCCGTAGATAATCGTTATCAGAATCGAAAAGCTCTTTTACGACGTCGGCAGGTGATGTTTGGAAACGGTACGGAACTGACAGCATTGGGAGCTGTCTCGGATACGATGATGACCGAATTTAATCCAAATTACGAGTTTGCTGGGAATTTATATAGTTTTAAGGATTTACCTCAGATTCCACGTGAATACATTTCTTTGGTGAAGTTAGTATTTCATTTAGTCCAATAAGAGAAGCAAAAGAATCATGCAATTATTATGTACATTTATCATATATCCAAATAGACCACTTGGACAAGGTGCTTTTGGCGAAGTCTTTCAAGGAGTATACAAATACAGACGTAACGAGGAGCATCCGGTAGCTGTTAAAACTCTACCCTCGTTGACGACATCCCAAGCGGAAGCTGATTTTATGATGGAAGCCCTTATCATGAGTAAATTCAGCCATCCCAATATAGTACATTTTATTGGAGTCTCTTTCGACAGGCACCCAAGATATATCGTATTAGAATTATTAGCTGGTGGTGATTTAAAAAATTTCCTTCGAGAAGAAAGACCAAGACCGGTGAGTTAATCTATAATTTATGTGTCCATTTAATAAAAAAAAAAAAAAAAAAAAAGAAAAAAAGAAAAAGGGAAAAATCAATATATTTATTAACTTCATGAATTATTATTATCAGGATCGTTCTACCACGTTAACTATGTATGATTTGATAATGTGTGGCTACAATGTTGCGGATGGTTGTAAATACATGGAAGAGGCACGTTTCATACATCGCGATATAGCTGCACGAAATTGTCTACTCACCTGCAAAGGATCTGGTCGTATAGTAAAAATCGCAGACTTTGGTATGGCTCGAGATATCTATAGAAGTGACTATTATAGGAAAGGCGGTAAAGCTATGTTACCTATAAAGTGGATGCCACCAGAAAGTTTCCTGGATGGTATCTTTACCACGAAAACCGATGTGTGGTGAGTTTTGATAACACTTTTCAAGACAATTATTTCAAACGTTCATTATATATTACTGTCATTATTAATATTTTCACTAATTATTTCTGTTTAGTTAGGCTAAAATCTAAGTAGCTTAATACAATTAATAATACAATTGCAAAAACAATTTTATATGAGATTTTAGATTTTCGAGATTAATTTTACGGAATTATTTTGATAGATAATCCTTTTATTAATTTAAATGATGTAATGGTTTTGATTTAAAGGGCTTTCGGTGTTCTTCTTTGGGAAATTATGTCTTTTGGATATATGCCATATACCGGCTGTGCTAATCGCGAGGTAATGGCAATGGTAACGTCTGGTGGTCGTTTGGAAAAGCCAGCAGGCTGTCCCGATCCAATTTACGGAATAATGACGCGTTGTTGGCATCCACGCCCGGAAGATCGGCCTAGTTTTGCAACTATCACCGAAAGAATCGATTATTGTTTGCAGGTAGAGTATATCTCTAAGAGAAGTGGAATTAAACAAATACATTATTAAAAGTGAATTGTAACAAAGTAGATTTCTTTTAATAATTAAAGAGTCTTATATTCATTAGGATCCCGACGTAATAAACCATCCAACGCCGAATTATGATATTTTACCAGCTTGCGATCGTGAAATAACAATTATGAGACCGGATCCTGAAACAGAATGCATCAATGTCCATTCGGGCGTGAGTTAACTAATATAGAATAATATACTAATTCTATACTAATATAGAATTAATATAGAATTTGTTTAAACAAAAAATGTATACGCATCGGTTGACATCGATAGATAAATAAAAAATACAAAATTCTATCGATTTCTTTATAGACTGCGTTGATTGATGGTTACATGCAGCCAAGAGAAATAGAATTTCGTCCAGTGACTTATCGCATTGAACAAGTCACTAATAATATGTCTTATATGCATCAAAAGAAATACGAAAGTGGACCTACGAACGATAATATGTCTCGAATGAGAGATACTCAAAAAATTGAACCAGAACAGAATAATTCCTATAAAAATAATCCAAAGAATATGAACAGTGAAGATAATCTCGAAAACGCTCGTACGGTTCTTGACAACGATGGCAACGACAGAACCGAGGTAAATATGAGCGAAATTAGATAATGTAAGCACATTTCTCCTAAATTTTTCTAAATTCGTACTTTAATTTTTTCTTTTGTTTGATTATTTTTATTTATGTTTTATCTTGAAATTGATTAAAATAGAAGGTTTTATTCGAAATTGTTACGATTTTCTCTCAATAGCATATATTATTTTGTACTTCATCATATTTCGTTTCATTCCAGGACGAATATAAAACGATGAGGATGACCGACGAGGAAAAGGAGATTTCGGAGTGTTCCGATAACGGAAATGACCCTCCTGAGGATCAAGATGATCGTTTCAGCGAGAATAGTGACGGTACAGATTTAGCGGCTGATAGAAAAAACGGGAATGAAAATACTACAACGACCGACACTAATTCTGATACAATGGCTGTCGTACCAGCTGATACATCGACTGACACGATGAGCAATTCAACACCGAACACACGCACCTGTTCACCTAGTCGGATCGTTATCAATGCTAATGCTAATAACGTCAATGGAATATTAAAAAAAAGTACTTTGAAGGCTGCTCTAAGTTTGGATCCAAGCGCGTTATACAGCGGCACGATTCATTATGAGAAAATACCATTCTCTGCACCACCACAACGTTCTAACACACCTGGAAGCATAGAGCTGACTAAGGTAAAATTAGATGCATACATTTCAAAATCTAGGACATCCTGCTCGTTTTATCTGATCATTAATTAACTTATACTTTGTTACTGTTGTGCTTATTCCCTAATCTAATTTGTACAAATGAAAGAAAATGATCTAGAGTCTAACATGGAGGATGATATTTGACTTTAATCAGATGAAACTTTGTACAGGATACTTAAACTGCTATTTCATCGTTGCCATCCTCGATTTCTTCATTTATTTTTCACGCGTATAGGATTCTCTCGGACACGAGTTACCTAGGCAAGAGGAATGCTCTTGCTGAGAATTGTACGACGGGGGCTGACCGGACTCTCCCCCAGATGCTGCGGTAGCGGCAATAGCTGCGAGGACTTGCAAACAGCTGCAAAGATCAGCAACGATTTCTACGATTACGTTTAAATTGACGGAATCATCGACCATCCTTTGGACATCCGCCGACGAGATGTCTTCGAGATTTTATTCCCAGGAGACGCTTTTATAAATGACACTGCGAACGATCCAACATTTTTATTTGTTCGCAGGTTATTACATATACATACATACGTATGTATATGCATTATGTGTACAACAATTAAAGTGTATAGAAACAAATTATTTCAATGACAAAAGCGAAATGTCTATAAGTAATTACAATTATAAAAGTACAAGAGAAAAAGAAAAATACTCAGATATATGTATATATGTGCAATTATATGTACAGGTTGAATCGCATTATTTATTAACGGTTACCGTTTCCAGTTAACGAATAATTAATGAAGATATAAAATAAGACCTAACATATTATAGACTGCTTCTAATATTGAAAGAATTTTTCTAAAAAACAATCTCTTGCTTTTACAAAACGCAACAGTGATTTCTTTTCTGTCTTTCTTTTCTTAAAAGTCAGATACCGACTTGCGACGGATTACTGTACAATAATTATAACGCTGGCGGTAAAATCACAACGACGACTATGACAATGGGGATGATTGTAATAACGACAACGGTGGTAATAGGTAATAATAAGAGTAGAAATAGTGTAATAATTGTGCAATGTTTAATAAATTTACTTGTAGTAGCAGTAGCAGTAGTAGTAGTGGCAGTTGTAGTAGTAGAAGTAGTAATAGTGATAGAAGGAATAGTAGTAATAGTGATAGTAGCAGTAGTGCCAGTAAAAATCGAAATAGCAACGACAACATCGGAAAACAATTGTAGTTACACACGAAAAAGATGTATTTTAAACTTTCGAATCTGTCATTGAATCACTATTACTTGAACACGAAATATATACAACGGTATTTCGATAATTCAAGCATCATAGTGAATACAAATAATGGGCTAGAAAATAAAAACCTCACTTTACCTAACAATTACAAAGACAAGTATTCGATATTTTACATATATTTGTTATCTCAGTAATACGCATGTATCCATCATAGATATAGCGATAATGGTAATTGTAACCATAATTATGAGGGTATGATGATAGTGTCGATGAAATATCATCGAGAAATGTTTTATCGAAGAAAAACAGAAAAACGAAATAATAATAATAAGCGGTTAAAGAGGACGAAATAATACTAATGATAATAGTAATACTACTATCACTGATAATAATAATAATAATAATAATAATAATAATAATAATAATAACAACAACAACAACAACAATAATAGTAATAATAATAATAATAATAATAATAATAATAATAATAATAATAATAATAATAATAATAAAAATAATAATAATAACAATACTAACAATAAGAATACGAATAATAATAATAGTAATAATAATAATATGATAACAACAAGAAAGGAAGAAAAATCAACTAATAGGGAATTGAAGTAACAACAAAGATGATTCGTCCGTACTCGTACGAAATCACTCGATGCAGAGTTGGGCATTATTCGAGATTGAATTTTTATTTAATTAATTATTTGAATAAAACTTTATTCGTTATTCGTATTATTTGTATAAGCCTTGTTCTTTATTACCTATTATCCATCAGTCGTATTATTCGTTATTAATTAACAATTCATTAAAAAAAAGGGGAATAATAAATATTTCATACTTCGATATGGAAATTAAATTATTATTCGAATAAAAATTTATACACAAATAAAACATTTAAACGTGATTGTTAAAGAACAAGGCTGCAATCGAATGCAAAAATAATAATGTTAAACGCGAAGAATATTTTATTCGTCGTCTCTTTCGCATCATTCGTAGCAAACGTGTCCATCTCTGATTATAACGAAGTAATTTTTTGAATGTCGAACCGAAATAATTCAAAGCGTTCTTATCAATGTACTCGATTCAAATTTTGTTCAAATTGAACAAAATATTCCTATTTCATAGAAGCGACATAAGAATGTATCCAGTGTAAAGAAACTCTCGCGAAAATAACAAAGAGAGAGAGAGAGAGAGAGAGAGAGAGAGAGAGAGAGAGAGAGAGAGAGAGAGAGAGAGAGAGAGAGAGAGAGAGAGAGAGAGAGAGAGAGAGAGAAATAAGTAGAGACAATATTACGGAACTTAAATTTTACCGGTCTAATAACAAGATTGTATCCTAAAAGTGAGATCACCGTTTTGTCCGCTATATTCAATGCGCAAATCGTGTCATTTTTGTATTCCTTGAATTCTACCTTGAGGTGGAAATTTAAATATTGGCCGCAGCAAATGAACGAAATCTCGTATATTTAACGGAGAGAAAGGAGCACGCGGCCCTTTTTTACTTTTCTTACAAGAAGAAGATGAACGACACAACGATGTATCTCGTGTACGTGTGTTTAGCATGTATGTACACCCTTTATAAACATCGCACCACCGACCTCACCAAAAATCACCGTTTTCTCATGTATGATAATAAAGAAACATGTTTATGGAAAATCTTGAAGAACAATCGATTGAACAACTTAAAATTTCTTATCGCATCGACTCATTATTATGCTATCGAGAAAGCTTTTTTTTGTTTTTCTTTTTTCTTTGTTGTCTTCTGCTTTTCCTGATAATTCTGACGCTTAGCGATGGCGGTAACTATATATATAAACCTATGAATTGTACGTATACACGTTCGAGCATTATAGTTATGCGGTTAGTGGATGACGAAAGGAGTTAGTAGCTAGTCATTGTCGATATAGGCAGTGACTAAATAAGGTAGAAGAAGTTGAGGAAGAAAGAAGAGGCATGGCGATGACGACGAAACCCAATTCGTGGAACAGTTTAGCTTCCACTGTGATATGTAAAGTATTTTTATTTCTCACGAACGTGTTCAATTAAATTTTTCCTTTCAAAGCTATGGTGAATTATTCTTATTACTATGTCCAGATCATCGGTACGGATAGTGAGAATGCAAAGACATAAATTATTGAAGGAGTAAGCTCCAAGGATAGACATTGATGAAGAGAAATTATTAAACTGACAATATCAAGTAATTCGCTTTGGCGTATATATCAACGACACCTGATATCTTTGTAGAAATATTAAATTACTGGAAACACCTAAAAAGTTCTAGTCGACTCTCCGAAGATATGAGCTTCGTTCGAGATTACTTAGAGAAAGACTCTCGATTTTATGGAAACGTTTATCACCCTGCCAATGTTACTATGAATAGTTGTAGTTATTGTCAAGGTTCTCCATCAGCGATTTTTTATAGTTTTGAATCCGCTAAGGAAAGGCTGAATAGAATTAAGATGTTTTGACTAAAAATTTTATCCATTTTTTGGAAATAATACGATCTACTATGTTTACTGTACTCGTTATAAATCTTTATGTATACAGAGTGTTCCGTTTATCTCGAAAAATTGGAATATCTCGTGAGGAACTGAATATACCAACAACATTTTTTACAGATTTGTTTATTATAAAAAGGCAGATTATATGATGCCAATTCTTGTTTTGCAAGTTGAATGACTGGGGAAATGTTAAAGCCAAACTCATTTATTTAAATGGAACTATGTATGTTTCATTTTATAGTTAGATAGCTTTTATTAAGAGAATTTAAGAGCGTACCATATGAGGTAATTTAATATTATAAAATGTTATAGATCATATTATATTGCGAGTTTCTATAACCCTGTATTGCTGGTTGCCTACTGTTAGGCTTTATGCTGTAAACAAAAGTCCAATTATTATGCTCCTTAAATTACCGACTAAGTAAATGAAGTTTATTTTGTAAGAAGTTCTGTCTTTGTTTACAATATGCAGCATAACAAGCAGCAAATAGAAATATAGGGTTATATTCCTTAGGAACTCACGAATTTATAATATAATTTATAACATATTACTTACAATAATAACTAACCCTATATAGTATTTGTTGAATTCGTCTCGGCAAATGCCATCGAATTTTAAAAAGAAAAATATATAGTTTCATTTAGAGAGAGAGAGAGAGAGAGAGAGAGAGAGAGAGAGAGAGAGAGAGAGAGAGAGAGAGAATTTTTTCTTCGTGTCTGAAGAAAAAGTTAAACGAATGTGACATATATGCCTTAGTGTCAGAAGGCCTAGGTGTGAAAGGCCGTTTATTGATTACTATAATTCAAAGGTGTGACAAGATAAAAGTCTTGTAAATCATGTATAATAATTACGGGAAAAGTTTCCTTTTAGCTACGAATTGAGAATAGAAATAATAAAGTCTGAGTTCATATGACAGTAAGCGAAGGAAAAGTGAGTATCGAACGCACGTGATTGAATTTTATCGCAATAAGTTCCTTGACTACACTCCTGAGGACGGTAATGTATTTTTGATACAAAAGTTTTATTTCAAATTACATGCCTGAAATATCGTCATTTTAATTTCGAATATTAAGACGTAAATATATATGCATATATATATATATATATATATATATATATATATATATTTTGTTGTATATCAAAAACCATTTCGTAATTAGTCATAGGTCGGATTATAAAAAAAATTTGATTGAATTAGTCAATTAGTCGGATTATAAAAATTTGGAAATAGAAAAATTAATAAAAAAAACGAATAACAAAGAACGGGCTGTGGTACTTATTGTACTCTTATTATACTTATTATACTCTTGTTACGTTTCTGTTTAAGTTGACGGCCTGCACGCGTTCGAATGGAAGAAACAGGCATACCAAATATATAAAGAAATTCGTGGTACGATCTGGCTCGGGGTTCCTCGGCGTTGTAATCTTGAGTCGCGTCTGATCGGAACGTTATAACGTCGATGTAAGAAACATTTACACAAATGCATAAAACGCATGAGAAGAGACTGAAGATCGAGAGCATTTTGCAGTGCATTGAATTCGCGTCATTTGTTTCAGGTACAATATTTCACTTATATAGGCGATTGTGATAAAAATCATAATTTTGTATTCATATAGTTTTTGTTTATTATGTTTTTTTTTTTATATTTCATTAAATATGACGTAGTTCGAAAAAACCTTACTTCGAACATAATTCAAAGCTTAAAATTGACATAAGTTTCAAAGTCTTGATATGTCTCAAGTCTTTTGTCAGTTTTGTTATTCGAGCGATAACGGACTTACATGATGAGATCTAAAACACTTCGAATCACTTCAAATTTGTAACATAATTTCGAACATAATTGCAAGCTTACAACTATTCAAAGTCTTGATAAATCTCGAGTCTTTTGTCGAATCTTACACCGCTACATTCTTATTACTTCTTTAGTAACAAGATTTTATTTAAAAAGGTAAGTTTTAATCTACTTCTTTTGATATTCTGATTATATATTTGCTGCCTTGGATAAAAATATAATTACTACTCTATACTGTATATGTTATGTTTGTTAATACACATGTGCGCACCCAACAGAACTTTCTCTCAAGGTAAATTTATTAATACCACTGTACAGAATACAGGTCCATATGAGAATTCGTTAGACTGTCACTAAGAAAATGTTATAAGATAAAAAATTCATTGCCACTATTGTTCGAGTCGTAAGCATTCTTAGGTAAGCGCGTAGATTTCGGAAATGTGCTAAACCGGACAATAAATAAATATAAGTGATAGATTCATAAACCGATCGAATCCTGCATTTCTTTGGAGCATATTTATTCCTCACGAAGCAGTTCGTTCATTTCGTCCAAGGGATTATATGCATTTGTTTAAATATTCCAAACAAATTATCCAGACAACCCCACGACCAATGAGCTCTTCCCTTTCTGAACATTTTTTACTGAAACTCTTCCTTTTCTCTTTTCTTTTTTAATTGAATAATTGTTTACCCAAGTAGCTCATTAGAAGCCATCATACATTCGATTCAGAACATTCTCTTAGAAACACTCCGCCAAAAGAATTAAAAAAAAAAAATGCATTCAATAAAAAAAAAAAAAATTAATTTAATGAATAGATAACGTGAAATACTTTTAAATCGTTTAATATTATAACACAACCAGTAGAATAGTCTATAACAAGTTGGAATACCTCTAATTGTAAAGTGTAGTTTCAACAGCTAACACGAATACATTTGTAACTCTAAATGCAGATGATACATTTTTTATTATCGCACAACATAGTTTAATTGCGATCAATTAAACGCGCAACGTGAAATAACAGACGTTAGCAAGAAATAACATACTCACGTCAACAATATTATATAATATGAATACAATATTATATTCATTTTAAATGCTTTTGTTATTGAATAAATAATACGTAAGTATAAGCAATAAACTTATTTTTCTATTTTATTTAATTCTCTTTCTCTCATTCCCTAGAAATCAACATTTGTATACAGCAAGTTATAAAAACGAATAACGTAAATCAATGTATTTACGATAATTTAAACTTTCCGGAATTTCTTTAATACATATTTTATGTCAATGAAACTATTTGAACAAATATAATCAAAAAGCTTGTAAAATATTGAATACTCATCAAGTATGTGTCCAAAACTTATCAAAACTATTAAGACGATCCTATAACGATCAAGATTTTTAAAAGCTAAGTTTCGAATCATGTTTAAAGTTGTAATATAGATTCAAAGCTATTTACGCGTCTTAGCGTGAGTTTATTGTTGATAGACAACAATAATGTCAAAAGACTCAGGCCTTATCAAAATTTTCAAGACGTTTTATAATTCGAACCAGGTTCGAAGTGATTTGAATTTGTCCAAAATTAAAAGAAACGAAACAGATTCCAGTTTTTGTTTTAGATTCTATTATTAATATATCGTATTTATCAGTATCAGGGTGATATACTGGATGATTCAAAAGAATCTCTTGTATACCTGAGATGAATGAATGTTTTTTTAAATGTTGTAGAGTAATACAATTGTAGAATAGTAAATTTTAAACTGCTTAGAATATACATTATATTGTATAAATCCGCTATTGGTTTCGTGGAAGTATACCCAAATTCACGATAGTTTTAACATGATGACTAACGATATGCAATGTGAAATAATAAAATGATTTTCACTGTTAACACGACTGTACATGAAATTGTGATTTCACAAGAAATTTGTGATACTCAGATTGCAATATAAATTACTAATTGTCTACGCTCTTCTTTTTCTGAGGTCCTAATAAGTAGGGGAAGTAGCAGGCCTCGCCTGACAATATGCTCTTTAGAAGAACCGTTTTTATAGACGAAGCCTATTTATCGGTAGATTTGTAATATAATTGTCTTGATGTATAATTTTTATGGTTATAGACGGAAAAGAATTTCAATAAAACCGCAACTGTAAGAAAAAAAGATCCATTTAGCATGTAAACAAACACGGCAATTTGCATATCAAAATATTGTTAGAGGTCAGGATAGAAAGCAAAGCAATGGACACCATCCTAAATGGTGGTAAATTAAATTAAAAAATCGGCAACTCAATTAAAAAATAAAACAAAAATATATGAATACTTGAATTTAAAAATATATGAAAATTTGACAATACTAAAGAAAAATAGCATCGACAGACAATAAGCTGAGCTGGTAGAAATGATACGGAAAAGTATGATGTAAGCTCAATCAACGGATTGTCATATTGAGTGATTTGTTAATTTTTAATTAGAGTATTATCTGCTTGTGAATTTCATAGATGGAGAAATGTCTGTCCCATTGGAAGATTTTAAGATTGTGATTTTGCATTCTTTGCAATTTTTAAATATTCCGGTATCTCACCATATTTCAATACCATAAGTCAACACCGACCTAATGTAAATTTTATAGATGTTAAGTTTAAGTGGAATGTGTATGTTTTCTACCAATAAATATAGCCTCTGTTTTATCAGAATTGATTTTGAACCTTCAATTTTTGAAAAATTTTAGGAAGACGCTCAAATAACTTTGAAGCCTTGCCACTAAAGTATTAGATTGCCAAAAAAAAAAAAAGATAAAATAGTTGTATCATCGACAAATAGAGCAAGATAAGATTGGAGATAAGTATGTATATCGTTAAAATATACAAGGTGTCTCGACTTTAGCCAGCTACCTCTAGGTAATCACCTAAATATCTCCTTCAGTTGTAATATTAAAAGAATATTTTGAAAGAGTATACAAAATATAAGTCGAAGGTTTCGTCTGGATTTCGTTTGAGTTGCGTCTGGATTACGTCTTTACCAAGTATATATTCTAAGAGTATCAAAAACAACAGAGATATTTAAAATAACATCCAAATACAAGTTATTTTCTTTCCTGCTGTTGTGTATTTCAGCTAAAGGTAAAAACAGGTCGTGAAAATGTTGAACATTTTCTATAATTTCTATCCTATCTCTTACAGTCTATTATACATGACCGAGACATACGAAACTGCATGAATAACTAAAAGAAACAACGGACATCCTATCGCTCGTACAATTTACGTATCGTACAGACGTACGCCATTCAGCACGGGCCCTGCTCTTATGTCAACTCACTCTTTCCTCTTAATGAAAATATTCGAATGCTCGTAGACTTCATCGTAACGTTATAGTGGTCTCCGGTTTCGCATGTACCTTTTTAAAACTTGCAATATTACTGATTCTTGAGGAACTACTGGAAGATTTATTTGTTCTGTTTGTATTGGTGTATTTTCTGACGGTTCATAATATAGACCTAAATCTTTATCTTCGATTTGGGTACATTTATTTTTTTATATTTGATTTATTTTGTGGTGTTTCCATATTCGATCATCATCGGGTGCAAGAGTATAGTCTTGTTTTTTTTTTAATCATGGCAAAACATCATTTATTTAAACTGAAATAATTTTGGTACTGCACTCTCTCTCTCTCTCTCTCTCTCTCTCCTCTTGAAATACGTACTTCCTCATTTTCGTTTATATTTGTATATAGTTGTTGCTTGCAAGGATAAATCAGATCTGGTCAAGTTTCCATCTTTCCCGAATATATCCTCTTTGTTAATGATTCGTTTGTAGAGGCATGTACTGTGATTCTGTAATGTAATAAAAATATTTCTCCTCTAAACTATTTGTATTATACATTTTACTATTTGTACGAGCCGCTTCCCTTATCCATTCGTTAAGGTTATAAGGTGTTGTAAATTTTGGAGTAATTCCGTCTGTCTTTAAAAATGTTAACAATTCTGGACAACAGAAATTTATACCGTTATTTATTACTATTATCCGAGAAAGGCCGAATGTAAGTACTAAAAATTTCCTTGCATTTTTCGATCGTTGTTTTCTATGTAGTACTTTTTACTTTTGGCCATTTTGAAAATGAATCTATTAGTACAAAAAATAATGATTTAAGAATAGACCTGCATAATTAATGTGCACGCGGTCGAAAGCTACACTCGACAGTTCCTAACAATGCGTATTTATTTTCATTGGATTTTTTTTATTACTATTACAATATATGCAATTTTTCGTAATATTTTCTATGTCTTTATCAATACCTGGCCGCCAATATATGTATGTCTCAAGCTAAATGCTTTCTTTTTATAACCTAAATATATCCTGAATGTTATTCATTTAATTAATTTATATTAATTTATATAAACTTTTATTGTACGAACTGCTAATTGATGGGAGAAGAATCCTTGATTCGTTTTTCTTGTATTCGTTGATAAGATCTCTGGCCAATTAAAATATATAATTGTTTTTGGATATTATAAAACCGGTGCATTTTTGTACAATATCCCGGCATTTATGACTGCCAAATTCAAACTATTATAAAAAACCTGAAATGGCCACCAGAAAAACTGCATCACACTGTATTTGCGCGCCGTTTGATCTATTACATCTACTCCAAACTCGGTCTTATTTCAAAATCTAATTGTTTCCGGTACACGTTTGTAATTGCTCTCAACTTTCACAAATATTTTTTGTGCTTAGTAACAATAATTTTATTTTTGGTATCCTCTAATAAATGGTGAGAATGTAGTTGTCTGATTGATTATACAGTGAGTACAACAGAGTCATTTTATTTTTGCGTCCTTTTATTGGTTTTGATAACTCTCTCTTGTTGGCCTGAACCAAAGCTTTTTTTTCTTCAAGTAATTTTTTTGCAAGTGGTATACTAGTAAAAAAGTCATCTGTAGTTATATTTCTTCCTCGATGTAAGTATGGTTCGGCTAATTTCAAGATTATAAATTTCCCCAAAGGTGTCGAAGATCAAATTTCATCTTTACACAAATATGGAAAACCATTTATAATACATTTAGTTTGAACATCGGCTACTAGCCAAAAAATTTTATTCCAAATTTATAAGGCTTATTAAGCATATCTTGTGTAGAACGGCATCGAGCTTTCGTAGGAAATAATTATTTATTGAAATATTGTCATATTGCTTATAACTCGCTTGAGTTATCTCAAATTAGGGTAAACCTTTCTATATATAAGCATTCAGATCGTTGTTTTCTTATCAAAACGTATGAATCTGAACGTTTGAAAATAAAGGTGGACCCCATTTCTTGTGTCATAAATGAGAAGCTTTCAATGATCTTGCTTGATATTCTCTCCGAGCATACAAAATTGCTATAAAAGTATACAATTGTTCGATTGAAATTGTCCAATCCCTTTTTAAGACTCAGCGTGCTTCCCTTATTTTGGTGAACCCAAGTACTGTTGATATTGGGTTCGAAGCCATCGAAAAATATCTCCGTTGAACTATGATTTTTATTTATTATTTACTTTTTGATTACTTTTATATTTTTTATCGGAGAAATAATTTCATGTATAAGGCTGGTTTATTACGATTAATATGCTATTTTGTAATCGTTTTGGAATGATTATTTTATTATTGATTACATATGATTACACCCTGTTGTAAATTATAGGCTGTTTGCTGAATGTTAAAACAACCACGAGCGGCTAATTGCTTTCCACTTTCTAATGATACTTTGATTCTTTTTAAATTTATATTTGTTTCTGTTGCTTTGGCTATTTCCTCTACTGTAACTAACAATGCACTTATGTTGTTGAACTCATGAATATCTACTATAATGTCATATTGATATTTGGGTTTCTTTTATATTGGTACACGCAATAGTCCGTTCGCATTACCATGTAATTTTGTATTTTTATATTTAATATTGAACATGAAACTTTGTAAAAATAAAGGATAGCTTTGCATCCTCATAGTACGTTATACTTGTAATGTCTTCGAAAAAATTTGTACTAATGGTTTGTCTTCTGTGTAAAATGTAAAATAATTTCCGTAAAGGAACTGATGAAATCTTTTTATTACAAAAATTATTGTATACGCTTTTTTGTCGGTACGTAAGTACTGTTAGTGGTTTTTATCAGTGCTCGTGACGCGTGTATTATAGAACTCGTTCTGATCTGTCTGGATATTTATGTGAAATTACTGTTTCTACACGATACATGCTTGCATCCGTTGCTACAATTAACGGAAGTTCAAATCAAAACGAACTAAAATTTTATCGTTTCTGAATTGTTTCTTTGCTTCGAATAATTCTCTTTCGTGTTCTTAAAATTCCATCTAAATGGAACACTATCTAATTCACAAAACTGATACACTTTCGAAATTCTGTGCTATTTCGTGGTCGTGACATTTTATCAATGACGTCTATTTTTGCTTTTATTTCATGAATGCCACTTTTATCGATCGTATATCTGCAGTATTTTATTGGACTTTTAAAAATTTCTGATTTTTCCTTATTTTTGTATGTTCGTTTTATTTAACTTAATTAATAACTAATCTAGACGCTGTAAATGTCACTTATTTTCAGACATTTTTATGTCATTGATAAACACCGTAACTCTTAGAATGTTTTTTAACAAATTCTCCATTTTACGTTACTTAATTGTAGATGTGCTCAAAATTCCGTATATAATAATTTTATACATTGATGTATGTACGTATGTATCCTTGTGTGTATTTAATGTAAGTAGTTCGCGATCATCCGGATAAGTTTCGACTTGTAAGTTTGTTGTAAATCAATTTTTTAACATTTTTCTCTCCCTGCTATCGATGAGAATTGTTTGTCAATCGTTCAAAGTAAAAATGTTCATCGACCAATCGCTTATTTATCGTAACTCTAAAATCACTGCTTATCCTTACTTTATTATTTATAGCAAGATAGACGTAGCAAGAAATCTAGATCATTTGTTTTTAAGAACCATGCTTGGATTTGGTTTTTAAGTAATCTCACTCCATACAATTAAAATAGATACTTAACTTATATAGTGCCGTTATGAAATTTTGTATGAATTCGCTTTCCTCTTCTTTTCGTAGATAGAAATAGTAATTTTCTACAATATCTGACGGTATAGGTCCGGAAAATCTTTTATTAATTTAGAAATAAAGTCTGCATACGTTTGCTTATATTGTTCCTTTGGAGTCAATTTGTCGCACATCACATCGAAAACCGTAGAAAATCGATAAAATGTAATAAATAAATCACCTCTTTCTTCTCTGATATCTTGAAAACTATTGTCATGCCTTCGAAATGTTCTAGCCATCTCTCCCCATTTGTTAGATCGAATGTTTCGATACTGAATGTACCTTGTAACACCGCCTTTGCCATTATTTCTATTGCATTTATAATTAGTATTTATAAATGAATTGTACGCAGTTTTTGTCCGTTTTTTCTTGTTTCACAATAAAATTCACGAACGTACAATGTATGTCTATGTAACCTATTTTTTAACTTGTAATACATTTTACTTTAGTTCCATTACACACTCATTGTCAATTTGTTGTGTAGATCAGGTATAAGTAAAAATAGATCGTGGAAATATTTATTATTTTCTTTCCGATATCTTACACTCTACTATACAGAACCGATGCATTCGGTGTCTAATGCGAAACTACATGAATGATTACAAGGAACAACGGACATCCTATCGGTCATATTGCTTATCTATCGTACAGACGTACGTGCTGCAGTGCGGGCCCTGGTCTTAAGTCAACCTTTATAGCACTTTCATGTTATTGAAAGTATGATAACACTTTAAATTAACATGCATTAAAATACATTCAGATATGTATAATTACATGTAAGCGAAGTGACCTTTGACTCAAAAAATTTAAATTATTAAAGAACATTAAATGTATTTTCATCGAAACTATAGATTTTAATAGCGGCAGATGAGAGGAATAATATAGTATCAACAGACCAGTTGTTCGACACATTCTTCGAATCTTACAAAACAAATTCTTGTTAAAAAATTTCCAAATCGCTAAAATTGAACGTCCACTTTTCTCGCTGGGAGAACTAAAGAAAGATATTTATAAAGAAGAGCCTACAACGTTAGAGAACATGAAAGAGAGCATAATTAGAACTTGTGTTGCTATAAATCCGGAGACCATCAAAAGATTATTATAATCTGTCATTACTCGTTTTAAACGATGCTATGGAAGGATATCACTTTGAACACTAATAATATAACGATTAAAAGAAAGTATGTGATAGATATTTTACAAATTAAAAAGCAGGTCTTTCAAAGCACGTTTGCTTACATTCGCAAATCCTCGTATATTAATTAAAATGGCTCTCAAGATAAATCTTTGGAGAACATCTACTACAACTTGATGAAATTTTGATTTTTTATCGTTGTAATAAATATAAAGAATTCTATTTTCTAAATACGATTTTATTAATCTGACGAGAATTCCCAATCTAATCTGATTTGACACATATTGAATAAAAGAGCGTGCCGAGCTCTTTACAGTCTCGAAAGTTTTCAATAAGTTTAACAATATCATAACTATGGGAAGATTTATATTTAACTCATGAGCCATGCATTGTAATATATTTATGATTTGCTGCTTCGGTTTTTCTAAATCTTATTTTCATCAAAATAATTGAGTAAACATAAACTGAAGGTCCTGTACTAATGATAACTTTTTCTTAATACTCAGGATATACATAGGAACACATAGGTCCTATCTCTTGTAACCGACTGTTTGGCGCCTCCTATCCTGGGCATCAGATAACTCGAAATTTAGACCAAAAGTTCTAAACTATAAGATATATTTTTTTTCCCAGAACAAACCTTGGATCATCATGCCCTGAGAGTTTCTCATGTAACCGACGTTTAGGTGCCTCATTATTCTCGTCAATTGAATGAACTATCAGATTTTCCTGAAATCCCTTCCACTTATCTACAACATTAGATCTTCCTTTTAGTTTTTAAGGACACTTTAGCAATTACTTACGCACATTTTTGTACTTATTTTCCGATTTTCATCAATTATTTTTATTCAAACTGACATCCTTATTAAAAATCCTCTTTACTATATATTTCGGCTATCTACCTTAAGGGCAAAATAAGAATTAAATACACCGAATTCTTAGTTATATGAGAATTTCACATGAATATAAATGTGTTCATGTTTTCCTCATAACACTTCGGCGATCTTACCTAACACCATTATCGATGGATGGATGATCCGATAGTTGTAACGAAGGATGTGATTATAAAACTTTATGCCAGCCCTATTATTGTTATAGTTGTTTCAATGCTTATGTTTCGTAATAAGATATTTTTTACATTTTAAAAGTCACCGATAATGTATAAATAGCCGATTCTGATCAAATTGTCGACGTCAAAGTCCGTGAAGGGGAAGTCAGGGAAACATATATTGCACTCACTACAAATCTAGGAATCTCTATAACAAATCGAACTCAATAATACGGAATAAACTAGTGGACTATATAGATACTGAATAAAAAATCCTTTATTAAGATATATCATAATAATAAGATATCACCAATTCGCGTCGTATTTTTAATACTGTAAGACTACACGTCTCATTATAAATTGAATTCTTACATTGCTCTTTCAGTCAAGTTTTATTTATCTTATCAGATGTCACTCATTTCAATATTCGAAATCTCATTAACAAAAATCAGTACATTTAGCTACGACATACCGCCAGCCTGAACGAAATTATAATATAATTGTACATCAATAGGGAGCAGCGATATTCTTTTTATTCTGCGTTTAAATATGCCGCCTTCAGTCTTTACGATTACTATGCAAAGATTATATATGTAAATAATATTATGTTTAAATAATATTATAAGTAATACTATGCATAATACATCATCACAGGGATACATTTCTAAAATTCAATCTAAATGGCAAGAAGGGTAGGTAAATTCTCTTTCTTTAACATAATTAGAATTTCTACCTTAACTGAATTTTAATGTTCGGTTGTCGATAGAAGGCTTTTATAGCTATAGGAACAATAACACGTGAGACACAAAGAGAAGAGCGATCGACTGTTTGGGAGCATAGAAGATAAACATAGTTGATCGCTCCGGTTATTAGTGTAATAACAATTGACATCAAGCGCCGGGTATCCTAGCGATGCGAATGACACGAAAGACATAAATGTGAAGTCATTGGTATATAAGCGACTAATGCGCACATAGAATTTATCAGAATACATAATATACAATAAATACAAGAAATAATATACAAAAATAATAATTCTCATTTACCGACATTAAATTAACCTTCATCGTCATAAACCTTCTCGTTTACGTCAGATAATTCATGGAGCTCAAGTTTCCTAGAGTTATAAACTCTAATTTACCTAGGAAGATTTCAGCTGTTTATCACTTTCACCTGATCTCGAAATTCTTGCTATGATGAAGATAATTCCTATGTAATAGGATCCTACCCTAAATTCAACTTCCATACATCATGCAATATGATCTTTGCATATACGATGACCTATGCTAGATGTCCTAATGGGCCATACAACTGAATTATCTGTGACAGAATGGAACAAGATTATCCTTCGATTTGATGCCGACATCATAAGTTAGCATGTATCTACACCTATAGAATTCTGAGCTGATAAATTTTTAGCACCTTCTTGCTGATAAATCTCCATAAGATTTTTTAGTAGCCTCTATTATCTAGATGAACTCAAAATTGTCTATATATTTTCTTGATTTCTGCATTCAGTATAATAAAATGCTGTCAAAAGCGCAAAATCAGTTCGCAAATACCATCTTGAATACTTGATCATATCATTAATATATTGTTGAGAGAAACTTCTATATTGGATTTCGTAGAGTATCAAATACCACTCTGAGTTTTGTTGTTATACTAGACTCCTTGATTACTACGTGGTGTGGTATGTAATATACCTCCTTATTTGCAACCGAAACTTGTTCCATTTGTTTCAGATCTTCATATCTCTCCACAAGACGAAGATATTGTTCCTTAAGCTTGGAATACCGTTCTAATTTCTTCTCTAACGCAAAAAATCTTTTATGTACAAGATCCGTAGAACGAGAGAATTTTTAACATTGCATAAAAAATCAAAAAATATTCCAGCTTCTGCAAGTGCTTCAATCTTTACAAATTGATTAAATATATGATCTGATAATTTAGTGTAACTAGGAATTTTAAGGAATTCCTTATTTATAAGAACTGATAGGAGGTTATCCGTTATTTCAGAAAATACTAACAATATGAATTTTATATAATAATTAGAATTTTGGGATTTAAATTTCGCTGCTCTTCATTTGGTGTTATTTATTTGTTGATTATTTATAACTCTTATTATAACTCTTAAGCTGATATATTTTTTTTTTAGATTCAACCTTTTTATTAACTTTTTAGTTATGATATTAGGTTGGAACCCATTGTCGAAAAAAATCCTACATACACGTTGACCTCCATCACTATTAATCATGTCAACAATTAACGAATTACAAATATAATAACTCTTAGCGGAATTTACATTCTTACTTTTTTTACTCTATTCTGATCTGGACTCTGTTTTAGAATCTGTATGTAACGATGTATGATGACGGTTATTAAAAATCGAACGTGCTTTACACTCATTTACCAAGTGATTACGCTATTAGTATTTTTTCGCTATTTGTATTTTGTCACTCAGGAAGATTTTTATAAAAGTTAAACAAAATTTGAGTGTAGCGATTGCTCTTACAAATAATACATGACACATTTAATTATTTGTTTACATAAAATTGACCCGATTGTTTTTTATCAGTCTTTTGATAAGCGACTTATTCCCCGACCTTACATTATATTTGCTTTGTTCACAAAGTTTAGGTTTGAACGTTATTAAAATTTGGCATCTTTCTCATAAAAAGTTAACAAATTATTTATATTTAGGCATTGCATTACCCTATATTGATTTTTTCCGTTAACTTTATTTAACTTAGACACTATTAGGCAAATAAGTGGCGTATCTTATGGGTCTGATCGAAAGGCAAGGTAATCTTCCATTGATGATTCTTGTAATCAATGCAAAGTAAATATAATAATTGTTTTCAATTAAAATCACATGGCCGAAATACAATAATTCCACACCTGATTGTGCTTTGTCGTATTAAATCCAAACTATTTCTAACTTTTTCAAAACGAAGTTGAATCTCCTCGACAGATGTTATTTCGCGATTATATCATTTTAATATTTATTTAGAAAATTTTTAAATTTCATCAATCGAGTTTTACAATTTGTATCCGTCTGACTTAACAGATCGAATTCGCTAAATCCGAACATAATAATACACAACTTTACTTTCGAGGTCAAGAGATAAGATTTGTATACAAAGCTTACTTGAAGTCTAATGATAATTCATTGGTCGGTGAAGGGCCACCGTTTCTCGAAAATTCTCCTATCGGTGTTTCTAAAATTTTCTTATAGTTTTTAATTCTGGCCAAGTTGAAATGTCGCATTTTAATTATTTATCTTTGACGATAATTCTCAGAATGTGATCATTTGGAAGGAATCTCCATTTAGTAGATCCAGAAATTTTTTTGCAATTGCAACGATCTTATAATTTTGAAGAAACATTCGACTCTTCGAATCTGCTTTACCTTAAGTTGTCGAAGGTTCCACATAACGCTTCTTCTCAGCAAATCATTTTAATATTTATAGTTTTCATTCTTGGTCTCATGTTATCTTGATTCATCGTCAAGTTTCTTTTATATACTGATTGTTTTTTTGAATCTCAAAATCATTCGAAAATTCGAATCGATGGAATCACAAATGATGAACCGATCTCGACAACACGAAGTAAATTAGTGGACTGTATACTAAATAAAAAATCCTTTATTAAGATATTATAATAGTAAGATATTGTCAATTCGCTTCGTATTTAGAAACATAAGACTACACGTTTCATCGTGAACTGAATTCTCGTATTGCTGCTTTAGTCAATATTTATTTACCTCGTCAGGTGTCGCTCAAACCAATATTTAAAATCTTATTAACAAAAGTTAGTACATTGAGCTACGATACTTCAGTTCAATAAAGCATACTTCATTTGTGAATTTAAAGTTGGTACAAAGAACAGAGAAACTAATATTGTTATTAATTAGTATTTCTATACCATCTTTCCTCCACGTAATATGGTCATTTTAGATGATACTATAGCTGAGTATAAATAAACTTAGTCCCGGTTGAAGTCAAGTTTCCGTGATTAAGGCCATTTCAATCTTCAATTCGAATGAAACAAGCAACAGCTTGCAATTTTTTTTAAATTATCGAACAAGCATTCCAAAGAAATTTCGTAGAAATTTTTAGAATGAATATCGATAATATAAGAGTTTAGAATTCTTTCCAGATTACTTAAAATTTGTCGAGTTTTTCCGTACGGTAAAGGCAAAGCTTTTGTACTAAGATCAATATTTCATTCGTGTCAACCAATAAGTCGAGTTCCTTCATCGCATTAGCACGCTTGAGGATTGTATTAATTCCTATTTTCATTCCGTTGATGTTTTAAAGATCGGAGGATACAGAGGGAGAGGGAAGGAAGTTAGAATTTCACCGAGCGTCGGTGATCGATCTTCTAAGGATGGGGATAAGTAAAGGAACAAAAGAGGGGGAGTGGTCACGAATCTTGTATCACCGCGCTGGCATTTTTTAATGCAATCTGTTTAATATCAACGTTATTATCTTTTTTACATTATATTTCAATAGTACAAATTTATTGGCAAAAATTAACCATGTGACCACAGTTACATCTGATACATTTAAAAACTTTTTTGTTTTAAGCGAATAAAAACCAAGAAGTGTGGTGTTTCCTGACGCATTTCTCATAGCTCGGAAAAAGATTTTCGACAGAGTGACCAAATGTTTGATGCTTGATATGTTTTTTATTAAACATAA
>CAKKNJ020000048.1:5000-7500 GCA_918808275.2 Dolichovespula sylvestris
GTTTCTATCGAATTTTTACGAATCTTGCTCTCACGTTTTGAAAAAAAACCTTAGTAGAATAGTATCACTGTACAAGGCTGCGATTATTCCAAGATGCGACAGAATTTCTAAAGAAAAAAAGATGTCCCAACGTCCTAAAGAATTGACGAGATATCTGATAAAAATTTCACAAATCGGAGGACTGAAAAAAAGGGAACAAAATCGTCCGATCAAATTTCTATTCACATAAATTATGAACGTTAACGCGAGACTGCAATATTATTGAGTGATACTACTTAAATCTACATGACATTTTTGGATAGATCAAATATGCTGCTGTATGGTTCAACAGAAAGCCAGTTATATATATATATATATATATATTATATATATTAAATAAATAAACAAATAAATAAATAAACAAACGAATAAATAAATAAATAAATAAATGAATGAATAAATGAATGGATGAATAAAAACACGGGGAGAAAAAGGAAAGAAAGAACAAACGAAAAGAAAAAGAAAAAAGAATGCTCGACGAACTAAGTTAGGTGAAATTCAATCATATGTAAAAGGAAAAAAAAATAAAACAAAAAAGATAAATAACAACAAGAACAACAACAACAACAACAACAACAACAACCAACAACAACCAACAACAACGACAACAACAACAACAACAGCAACAACAACAACAACAACAACAACAACAGCAACAACGTTAAATTATTATTCGGTTATGGTACGTGCGTACTAACGTGTACGTATCTACGTACGTAACGCAACGTGTTCATGAATATTAAAGGATCTTTGAATATATATATATATATATATATATATATATATATATATATATATATATATATTTCCATAACAAAAGTTACAACGGCCTGGCAAACTACCTTGCGCGTATTCGACTATCTAACCGGAAAAGTTATGCGCGCGTTTGTACCATAGCCACGCGTGTAACACACTCCCCTCCCCTCCCCTCCCCTCCCCTCCTCCCACGCTGGTCGTCGTGAGCTTTACGACGGTGCAAATTATATGGTTGAGATGAGCTTAAAAAGTTTGTGATTTTTGCAAAGACGCCTGTGATACGATACGATGGAAACGAATGGGAATCGCGAGGAATTAATTGGTTTAATTAATTTTTTTCTTTCTTTTTCTTTTTTTTTTTTTTTTTAATAACGCAAAAAGCAGCCTTTCGAATAATATCGGGATTTATAAATGGAGGCTGGTTTTATGTTAATGTTCGTATATATTTTAATATCCGATATCTAATTAGAGAAGATGCTTATTCATGTACGTACATTTTTATGTAATATAATTTTATGTTCGGTTCTCGATGTCTGTCTCTCTCTCTCTCTCTCTCTCTCTCTCTCTCTATCTATCTACCTCTCTCTCTCCCTCTTTCTCTATCTCTCTCTTTTTTATATTTTCGATTTTCAATCGTACATTGTACATCATTGAATGGCGTGTCGCTTAGTTAAATCGTCGCACAGCGTAAGCGTCGTTGGTTAGCAAAAAAAAAAAAAACTTCTCGCACGTTATTTTGTTATATTCGTTGAATGGTGCTTGATTGACCAGTCTGTGTTTGGCAAACGAATACCTTTTCGAGTGCGGTAGTACGCAAGCTCCGTTTTGAGTGTCACTGAGAGAAATAGAAAGAGAGTGAGTGAGAGAGAGAGAGAGAGAGATGCAGAAACGAGATTAGAAGAAATAGGAATTTGAAATGTTAACTCTTTTGCACTATCTGATCTTCGAATAATTAATATTTATTATTATATATATATATATATATATATATATATATATATATATTTAAAGTTCAATGAATTAATGCTTAAGATTATATTAATTCGTAATTATATTTATAAATATTTTTTTTTATATATAAGAAAAGTTTTCGTAAAGAGAGAGAGAGAGAGAGAGAGAGAGAGAGAGAGAGAGAGAGAGAGAGAGAGAGAGAGAGAGAGAGAGAGAGAGAGATAAATAGGTAGAAAGTAAAAACAAAGTAGAGATACTAAGGAACTTGAGTAACACCAATGATTTACTGTTTTTTGTCTGAACAACTAAACCAAGTACCTAACTACAACAAGGTCATCGATAAAAACAAAAAAAAACCTACCAAATGGTTCTCTTTATTATCGCCATCGGTCAGATTTTATTTACTTCGTGCTAAGAAGAGCTAAGAGTTAGTTATTGAGAAAGAAAAAAAAAGAAGAGGGAGAGAGATAGAGAGAGTGAGAGAGAGAGAGAGAGAAAGGAAGAGATAAGATAGGGCTCACACTGTTTTCTCTCGGCGTACTGAGAACAAATGGTACGTCGTAAGTTCCTACGTAAGAGGAGGTTCTAACGGGTTACTTTTTTCTTATTTACCAGTTATGTGTTCGTGTGAGCGCGCGCGTGTATGCGTGTTTCTACCTGCGTTAGTTAGTACGTGTGTACGTATAGGTATATATATATATATATATATATATATATATATATCTACTATGTATGCAAGGAGCATTTATTTTCT
>CAKKNJ020000048.1:10000-15800 GCA_918808275.2 Dolichovespula sylvestris
CCTTCTTTTTATTTTTTGTTCCTTTCTCACCTCCCCTCCACCGCTCTCCCGCCCCTTCATATGCGAATATTCGAAGATCTTTCAGCTGGGTATATTTGAAAATTTTCATTCGAGGATGTTCGTCATGTCGATAACCTTCGATAATGGATTTTCTGTTTAGTACGGTATATGTGTACACTCTCTATGAGAGTCGACGAGAAAAAAGAATCGACGATTTTTTCCACCCTTCTCTTTTCTTCCCCTACCCTCCCTCCCCCCCCCTCTCTCTCTCCATCTCTATCTCTCTCTAATCGTCGAGTACAAAACACCGAACGCGAACTATTTTAACAATTTTCTATTTTCCCCTTTCTATTTTTCGTTTCGTTTTGATTTCCATTGTGTTTTTTGTCTTCCTTTGCATTTCTTTTTTTTTTTTTGTTTTTTGTTTTTTTTTTGTTTTTCGTTTTACTTTTATTTTCGTTTAATACGCTAAAGAATCGTTGGACTTTTTTTTTCGTCGACAACAAAATATATCCCCGATTGTCGATAGGAATTTTTCAAACTGTGTCATTAATAAATCTTCGAAAGTATTTTGTGTGATTTAGTTCAAGTGTTACACACACACACACACACATATATATATATTCGTAGGAGGCTTACAAAATCGGAACCGCACTTCGCAATATTGCAATCTCGTAAGCGGCGTAAAGCGAGCTAGACAAAGGAAGAAAAGAAGCGAGAAGGAGGGAGAAGGGGTGGGGGGTGGGAGAGAAAATAAAAATGGCTTTAAAAAGGAAGAAAGAGGAGAGAAGAAAAAAAATGTTCTGATGGTAGGCGAGGTTGCGGGGGATGGGGCTGGGTGGGCGGTAGGTTGGATAGGCGGGTGGGGAGGGGGGATAACAAAATTCACGTGCTAGGGATTCGTGCGTTACCGCATCGCGAGAGATATTTATTGACCTAAATTTCGTTCTATTTTACTTTCGGAAAATAAATATAAAAGAAAGGAAATATAACTTTGAACAAAGGAACGCATAGGAGGGGGAGTGGGAAAGGGGAGGGGAAATCTAATGTTTACGATGCATGTTAAAAGAGCTGCGTTTTCGGTTACTATATCGTAAAGGGGAGAGGAAAAAGAACGAGAGAAACGATGCACACGTCATCCGTGAGAAATATTATATCGAATGGTCTTTTCATAAACTCACCCAAAGTGACATGTAAGCACGTATTCATGTATTTATGTACGTTTTTATGTACGTACGTACGTACGTACGTACGTTCGAGTATTTTCTATCTTTTTCTTTTTCTTTTTTTTCTTCTTATTTTTATTTCATTTTATTCGCGTACGAATAAATACGTACGTTTACAAAAACTCGCAAAATTGTTTATCCATTTCTCTCGCTCCGTTTTTCTTTCGCATTTACAAAAA
The DNA here is from genome assembly GCA_918808275.2 of Dolichovespula sylvestris. Classification (NCBI taxonomy): domain Eukaryota; kingdom Metazoa; phylum Arthropoda; class Insecta; order Hymenoptera; family Vespidae; genus Dolichovespula; species Dolichovespula sylvestris. The sequence goes on from CAKKNJ020000048.1 coordinate 11,406, forward strand.
TCTATTCGACATTATTCGGTGCGATAATTTTTTTTTTCTTCCACGGATTATTATCGACAGTATCGACGTTATCATTAATTGTCAAAGTAACAAATCCGACGCGTACGTCTATAATATAATGTACGTCTATTTTCTTTTATTTATTTTTTTTTTTTATTTTTAATTAATAACTTCGTTACAATCGATACAGAATAATTTCTATATCGATCGATCCATTTAATTGTCTCGATATCGGGAGTATGAGTTAATCGATTTCTCGAGAAATGTTCCCTCAGACGAAAAGATGTATCGGTAACATTGACGAATGTTACCCCAGGTGCCAAATCGTAAAAGTAGACCTATTCGTTTTAGACGTCGTAGATTGGCCTATCGTCCGGTACGATCCTTCTTCCTTTCGTTTTCGACCACGAAGCAGTAACCAACCGGTAGTAGTTGGTATCCTAGATCAGAAGTATTTCAATCACGGGATCACGACCCCATTTCGCGTTAACTTTATTTCTTTACTTTGGCGAGGAGATAGTGCGTTGACGGGAACGAAATGCGATGGGTAAAATGGAGGGTAATAAGCGTAAAAGAAGAAAAAAAATAAAAAAGAAATACAAAAAGAAAGAAAGAAGAAGAAGAAGAATTTCTGACAAATACTCACGTAGATATTTGTTTTTTAATCAACGCATTACAAATATGCTCGAAAGTTTGATCAATGAACTGTGTTATAGAGAGATAGATAGATAGATAGATAGATAGATAGATAGATAGATAGATAGATAGAGAGAGAGAGAGAGAGAGAGAGAGAGAGAGGGAGAGAGAATTTACATTTATTTGTCTAATACAAATTACAATATGAGAACTGTGAAACTACAATAGTAGAACCAATTATGAATGCGAATCATCGATGTAACCTCTCTCTCTCTCTCTCTCTATATATATATATATATATATATATATATATATATATATATATATATATATTCTCGAATTACTGCTACCAGCTGTAAACCAAACGCATACAACACTATGTGAACTATATTTTCTACTTTACCATCATTACGTTTCGATATTGCAATTGTCGAAAAGGACGGAGGTGGAAGTGGTGGGTGGGGTGGACAGGAGGTTTCCATTTCCCTTTAGACTTTGGTTTGGTACGATTACAAATTTCGAGTTCGATTCTAATTATAAAATCTTGCCTTTTCGATTGGACAAATGCGCGTTATTGAAATCGAATTGAAATTTGAAATGACGATTGAATTGTATTATATATATATATATATATATATATATATATATATATATATATATATATATATATAATAGAAAAAATTTTGAATAGGTTTGTTTTTTGTTCCGTCCTTGTTCGTTCGCTTTTATTATTATTTTATTATTAAAAATACGCGGACATTTATGTCCGTCATTATCAATCAGATATTGAGAGAGAAAGAGAGAGAGAGAGAGAGAGAGAGAGAGAGAGAGAGAGAGAGAGAGAGAGAGAGAGAGAGAGAGAATAATAAAAAGGAATTCTTTTAAAAGATCGTAAATGGAATTTCGTTGTTTGTTAGTAAATTCATTAAAACTAAATATCCATGTTGAAATGTGAATTTTAAGTTTACAACTTCGGCTTTATTTCGGAAAAAAAAAAATAATAGAAAATTGAGACAAAATGGTCCTTCGTCGTAGGTTTTAAGTCTATTACGGGGAGATGGGGGATGAGGGGAGGGTAAATTTTTGAAGAGACAAAATATCGTCGATCATCGATTAAGGTACACCCTTTTGAAGCATTTATTAAAGTGCGTCAAGATTAACGGGAGAAAGAGATTAACCAAATAAAAAAAAAAAAAAAAACTTATTATTCAATTAAAAATTCTATTTTGTATGTCACGAGTGCATACGTAGGAATGTTATTACCACATTCATTCATTTTCCTCCTTTCGCTCGGTTTATATTAAATTTATTTGGATTCGCCATAGTTAGAATTATCTACGTTGGAATGGAATGTGAATAATAGTTTGTATTAGAGTAAAAACGAAATATGGACGTACATATTCGACGAGAACTTCTCGTTTTTGTCAAATTTTCCCTCATTTATTTTCGCATTAATAATAATAAAAAAAAAATAAATAAATAAAAAAATGAATAAAAAAAAATAATAGAAATAACAAAAAAAAAAATAAAAATAAAAATAAAAATAAAAATAAAAAGGAACGAAAACCGAACGAAATTGAATGATTCCGGGTTTCATTGCACGATCTACGTCGAAATGGAATGCGAATAATAATTCGTATTAGAGTAAACACGAAATATGGACGTATTCGTGGTACATTTGTTCGTCCTCGTCAATCTTTTTCAAATATTTATTTTCGGATTAACAACGAAAAAAGAAAGAACAAAAAACAGAAAAAAAGATAATATTGGATGTTACGGGTCTCGTTGTATTTAACGAAAAAGAAGAAAAATAAAAAAAAAAAGAAAGAAAGATATTGTACACCATGAAAAATAAGGTTAACGAGAAATTTATATTAGGTATCACGTCGATTTAATTGACGGATTAATGTCGATGCCCCGAGGAAAATATGAAGCCAACCGATCTAAGCACGTCGTGGGTGGGGTTATTAAAGATGCATCAAAGTAAAACCATCTTTGGATTGATTTACGCGAAACAATATATAAGGAGTATCGAGAAGTAAAGCTTCTTATCATACTTTTAACGTTTCACGTAGATCCAATCTATTTCTCTCTTTCTTTCTTCTCTCTCTCTCTCTCTCTCTCTCTCTCTCTTTTTAGTTTTCTTTTCTTTATATTTGCTTTCATATCTCGTTTTAACCCTTTCGGTATGGAGGAGCTGACAGCGGTAATACATTCGTGGTACGAGAAAGTTTTCCGCAAGAGTGGTTCCACTCTACGGTAGCGCAGGCCGCGAAAACGTGTTTTTTGGTATTCATAGTGTCGAGTATTTTAATATTTTAAATAAATACCGTTAGTCTATAATTATAATAACACATAGAAAGCTTATATCCTTAGATCAATATTCCTTAAAGGATTGAAATAATGTTTCAGATTATATATATATATATATATATATATATATATATATATATATATGTTACGTACATAAGTGTATTTCCCATAGGCACGTTCAACGATCGAGGATGATCTCTCGATCACTTCTACTCGTAAAAGAGGAAGTGAGTTATCACCTCTATCAATGGCCATGGATAAAGTTGGTAGATATTTGGAACTCGCCGAGGATGAGAAGGAAGCGAAAGCTAAAGTATAGTGAAGTAAAATTTTTCAACGAACTTTGAGAGAGAGAGAGAGAGAGAGAGAGAGAGAGAGAGAGGGATGGAAAATGTGAGATAAAAAGAGAGGATCGATACTCTCTTGGATCTCTCATTACGAACTTCTTCCGATATTCAGTTGGAGTTATAGATTGCAGGAAACATTTATTGGATGGATCGAAAGATAATGGAATATACTAACATAATGATCCAAATGCATAAATAATTAATTATCAAAATCAAATTAATAGATAATTTACAACAAAATGTACGTACCAGGTGTTTATTATTTATATCTCGAATCATATTGAAACATAATTGTGAATAATCGATGTTCTTTGTAGATAATATAAATTTATAATATATTGAAGTCGGGTATCGAATAATAATATAAGTTTATAATATATTGAAGTCGGGTAATATATAAATGTATATGTATGTATGTTTATGTGTTATTTTAGTGTTTGTGTGTGTTTATATATTATATATATATATATATATATATATATATATATATTGAGCTTTTTTTTATATATATAATTAATCAATGAATATCATTTGCCAAAGAACAAATTCGCATTCGTTAACGTTGACTAGTATAGTACATTATAGTATATATCGATTATTATCTACGATATATTATTGACTATTGTCTGTATATATATATACATACATATATATATATATATATATATATATATATATATATATATATCGTATCTACAACTTTTTTTTCTTATTCGAGCGTTAAAGCTTTTTCCTCCATTTGAAAAAATACGGAAGAGCTTTTCCCGACGTAACACCGTCGTCGCGTCGTAGGAAAAATGTTACGAACGTGGGAAGGGGGTCAGACAGAAAGAAAAAGAAAAAGGTATGCCGATTGAACGTACTCTTCCCGCTTCCATTTACCATGTCCGCAGTTCTTTTCAAATCGTTGCCGTTGCATCAAGCGGAGCTTTGGGAATAACGAAACGGCACCGAGTCCGGTTTTGGCAGGGCAAAGTTTCGCACGGCGAATTGAAAGCGTCAATCGCGGAGCTCCGTGTTCGCGTATAGAGAAATCATGACCGATGAAAAAGAGGGAGTATATATATATATATATATATACAGAGCGAGAGAGAGAGAG
>CAKKNJ020000049.1:0-20303 GCA_918808275.2 Dolichovespula sylvestris
GCACAGATAAAATATACGGGGTAATTAATTGTCGTAATTTTCTTTTTTTTTTATTTTCTACATTAAACTTTATCATTTTGTTTATTTAGATAGGAAACTTTTTATCTTTCGAATGTCGTAAGAAAATAAATCTTGAAAACGTTATTAAAAGAAAGTCTGAAAAAATTAAGTGCCAGTTTACCTGTGATCTATATCGATATTCAACGTGCTTATTTTTTATAATGTAAAAATATTATTTATTGTGTGTGTGTGTGTGTGTGTGTGTGTACAATATATACATTATTTACAAAAAATATAAATATTATCTTACACATTATAAATATTACAATTAAACTAGTTTAGATGTTTAAACGTTTAGATTTTGATAATAAATTATATCGATGAAAAAGGATTCGATATTGAAAATATTTTCTATAGATTGCTCATAAATTCGTCGTTAAATTAATTACAGTTAGATTCATAAATTTACAATAAATTATTTATATTCTTAGATTTGATTATAAACGTGTTTGGATTAATGCATACAATTCGATCAAACGTTTATCGTTTTGTTTAAACAGAGACGAAAAGATTCAATGACAACGAGAGGTAGATAATCATAACGGGATATGTTCGATTCATAATTGGTTAGGATAATTTATGCGTGGTAAATCGAGATCAAAGGAAGCTGTGTTTACAGTACACGTCCAAGTACACACGCGGGACACTCACGCGGGTGTAACATCGATGGAACTTAATTACACTCGGTTGGAAGCCATCCAATTTAGATTCCGGCCACGTTATTATACGCGCGTATTGTTTTACGTGAAAGGTAATTTATTAATTTGCGATAACCAGGAAGCGCTAAATGGTAATAATGGTGACCGATTTTCATCGACGCATTTAACGGAGTATCTTATGTTACAATGTTGGATTAAAAAAGAAAATATATATGTATATATAAGTACAAATTATTTTTAAAGAATTTATACATAATTTAATCATATACACTAATGTATAGTATATAATATAGTAATATAAAGTATATCGGTATATTATATATGAATATTAGTACGCTACTAAAATACATATATATATATTAATATACTATACTAAAGTATACTTAGTATAATATAATTACATTATATAATATATATTGTATATTATGTATACACTTTGTATATACATATACTAATATATATTATATATTAGTATATTATAAATATATATACTAATATATATTGTATAATTAAAGTATAGTATAATTACTATATAATATACCTAATATAATTTGTTTAATACAAAGTGTGTAAATACTATCAGTATATTATTATACTATTACGATAGTATTTATACTAAATATATATATATATATATATATATATATATATATATATATATATATGTTTCAAATAAAAAATCCAAAAGTAAGTTACATTTAAACAAATTTTTATAGCCATTATACCAATGTACAGATAAGTTATTATAATTTGGACTTTCAAAGATAAACCATGGTAATATTATTTAAAATATGTTAATAATAACAGTTATTGTAATAGAAGGCGATAGAAAATAATTAATCTAAAATTCTACCCCTCACAACATCCGCTTATCCCAAAAAGAAATTCTCGTAGTCACAGTTATTATCTCGCAACGTCGTGCTGGAGCCGAATTCTAATTCGATATTAAAGTCGATGTATTTGGTACGCAAACCCATTACTAACGTCGGAATAAGCCAAGACGCGGAACGACGATGATTCGTTTCGCTCGAAGGAGAGCGTACGAATGAAAAGACAGAACCGACATTTGTTTATGCACTAACGCCGTGGAAAATCGAGTTGCTGCCATTTAGATAGGATAGATATTTTATTTTTTATTTTTTTCTTATTTTTTTCTCTTTCTCTATCTGTTTTATCTTTCCTTTCCTTTTCTTTTCTTTTCTTTTGCACGCTATCTATCGTTCAGCACGTACTAGTAAGTAGCGTTAAAGTAAAAAGTGTGTCGAGGACTGGATCAAAGTCTATCCACTCCTACCCTCCCCCTCCCTCACACCTCCCTTGCGTCTATCTGCTTTTACTGTGAGAAATCGTTTTAACGTTCTCAAATTAATAATTATCGTCCCGTTTTTATTAATATTTACTCGATTTCTTTTTCTCTGTACGCGTGACATTGAATCCCGTGAACGTAGACATTATCGAATGTCTTGAAACGAGTGAAACGTGCGATAAGAGACTTTTCGCATTGAGTCATAATAAAAGTTTCTCATATGAAAGTGATAAATGGAATTAACAATGGGAAAAAAAAGTTTATTTCATATGGATAATTAACACATAGACCAAAGTCAAACGCAAACGTTAATGTGATATTAAAAATTAAATATAATAGATAACATTTAAAATTAACTTTTCTTTTCTTTTTTCTTCTTTCTGTTTCTAATTTATATTTTCTCTTTATATTCGATTATGTAATTTACAAATGCGCGCATTTGAACACATACATACGCGCGCGCGTGCTCGTATGTACGTACGTACGTGCATACGTTGAATAAAAATTGGCCAGTATCGAATGTCGATGAAGCATTGTCATTTTAGCACCCCTATCTATTGTTAGTATCAATCCCCACCACTTTTGTCGCACAACAAATAAATAAAAAAAAAAGATAAAGAAAAAGAAAAAGTAGTAAGGACGAGAGTCGAGGAGAGCGTGGAAACGAGCGATCGTTCGCGTTCTAACCGCATGAAATAGTTTTCGTCGTTGGCCGGAATAATCGGAATATTTCGAGTTCGAGCGTTGACTCTCGTGAAATCCGCTTGGCGTGATTTCGATTGGGAGTTTGTTTCGTAGGGATGCGGGTCCAAATCCGGAAGCGGAATATTCCCTCAGCGGTCACTCTACACAACCGAGAGTGAGTGCGTGTGTATGCGCGCGCGCGCGCGCGCTTGTGCGAAAGAGTGTGTACCCACGTGTTACGGATAACGGTTTTAAAAATCAAATGAAAGGGAACTTGGTCTCTAGCTTTCCCCTTTCCTATCTCTTCCTCTCTCTCCAACAAACATAGCTTTTTATGGATATGTAAAAAGAAAGAAGCTTAGCTTTTTTTTTGTCGAAAGAGCGGGAAAAATATTTGTTTGAAATTTTGTACAACTTTGTTTTTTTTTAATCTTTTATTCTAACATTATTTTTTTGTTTGATGTCTGCGTATGTAAATTATATTGCAATATAAAATTTATAAAATTTGTATATAATATTTACAGTACTTATAGTACTTTAATTGGAATAGGGTGTATCTTTTAAACGATGGAAAGTAAAAAGAAAACATGTTATAGGTCAAAGTTAAATGATATTAAATGGTGCATAATATGCAAATAATTTTAGGCACTTTTATGCATTGGTGTATCAAACAAATTCGACTGCTTCTTTTTTTTCAATGGAAACCTATTTTTTTGACTGGACCTGTTGGTGCGGTTTTGTATACTCTACATGAAAATATTAACAAACTTATATATGATATATATATATATATATATATATATATATATATATATATGTAATTGTACTTATATATAATTGTATGTATATAACTGTACTTGTATGTAACTATATGTATATAACTGTACTTATAGTACTAAATAATATTGCTTATACTATTATAAATTATACCGTATGTAGTGTTATATTTGAAATTATTTACTAGTATTATTATATTTAATTATACTATACGTAATAATACGTATACTTAATTATACGATACTAGTGTTTACTAGAATTATAGTAATTCTAATAAAATCACTAACTAATATATAATAATATAGAGTATAAGTTATTATAATATTATATACTGTTCATCATTAATGCACTTCAAATTCAATTTTTTGGAAATCAAGTTTTTCGTTCAAAATTGTTTCTTTATGCTTCATTGTAATAATAATTGTAATAAAAATGATTAACGGATATATTATTTTATGTATTATTTTACAATGATGCATATATATTTGCCTTTATACAAAATATCAAATGGTCCGAGTGAAAAGTAGCGGTAAAAACGGCTTGATACGGATAACGTTGAACAACAACTACATTTGGCTTTGATGCGTTGCAGTATTTACAGTGGTAGAAATAATTAATTATAATTAATTATAAACTCAACATTACGTTTCTCTTTTGTACGGTAAAGTAAAACCAGAGCGAATCTATTTTTTATTAAATGAGTAGTTTCTAGACAGGTCTCAGTTATATCAACATTTAACTTGGTTAGAATTCTTACAATTAACGAAAATGAATAATTTTCTGTAAACGTGCAATTTGAGATTGGAGCCTAATATAAATTCACATAAATTTTTACGGAATCTAAACGATTATTGAATGGGTTAATTTTGTATAAGCTGCCTATTGAAATTTTAGTTTCGAATTGATCACGAAACGTATTTTTTCTTTTAGTTATTTTTGTACACAAATTTGGAAGACGATAATATATAGGAAAATTTGTTTTAGTAAAATTTCATTTGCAAGAGGTTGAATTCGATTTGTAAACCGGTGTATGTAATTTGCAAATAAGATTAACTTGATTTGCAAAAAGTTGAATTCATAGTGTGGAATCTCTCGGTATATATGTAAGTAATATATAAATATATTACATACAAATATAGTACTAGTACAATATATAGTATATTGTACTTACAAACAACTTGGAAAATTTTAAATATGATTTAAGAATTAATTTCTTAATAACGAATAATAATGATTGAAAAAATATATATATATACATACATACATACGCATACATATATATATATATATATATATATATACATACATACACATATACATACATACATATATACGTATGTATACATACATACATACATACATACATACATACATACATACATATACGCGCGTGCACGTACACACACACATAATTTGAAAGTGTTATAGTGGATTAAATTTAAAATTCGTAATGTTTAAATTGAATATACACGGGAATAGACACGGTTGGTGAACGTTTTTCTTCAACATTTTCTCTTCCATTCTTTTCTCCCCGTAGCCTTCCGAATTTCAGAGAAGTCGGAATTCGGTTTCGATCCCAGGAGTCTTCTTAAGTTAAAAGTAAGAAGCGTTCTAGTCCAGCACCTGCAAGTGCTCTGGGCCATTGCCTTTTTCCTTCCGTCGTCTTTCTCGTCGTCTTTCTTGTCATCGTTGACTTCCTCGTCCCCATCTGAGAATCATAAGTTCCCTCGAGAAGAGGAAGAAGAACGATGAGAGGTGGAAGCCGGATTCGTGCCTTTCTTTATGTTTCTTATGTACAGGGTGTGAGTCACGTATCTCGTTATAAATTCTTCTATCTTTGTGTCCTTGAACAGAGAAAAGAAAGTTAACCTCCTCGCTCCCACACCCCCGATAAAATGGTTTCGACGAGAAAAGGAAGAAAAATAAAATGATTTCATTTATTCCGATATGTAGGTACTTAATAATATATCATCAACGAAAAATTAAATATTTTTTTCATCATCTGTCAAAAAAAGTGAAATAACTTTTTATTGAAATAATATACATTAACATTTCATATTAAATTTTTTCAAACGAAGTAATTTTATTTTATTTTTTTTTTTATTCTATAAAGGCCAAAGCGTCACGAATTGTTCGAACAAAAAGTATTTTATGTTCGAACCTTTCTTTTTCTATTTTTTTTTTCTTTTATATATTTGTCATACCTACGAATAATAAATACATAGGTAAAACGATCAAGACGTCCTCGAAACGTTTTTCATATAAATAACGCAACCGGTAAATACGTATATACGCATTACATATAGGTATATTTCGTGCACACGCATTCGTACACATATGTGTGCAACTGTCTACGTTTACCACGAGTGAATAATAAATAAAGGAGAGCCTAGCGTAGCGATAAAGCTCCGCCACGCGTTATTACTATATTACACGTGAGGGGTCTAGTGTCGTTTCCACGACGCCCCTCCCTACCCCTCTCCTCCTACCACCCTCCCATCCCTCGGTATTCTACCATCGCCATTGCCATTCCTCAGTTCTCTTTTCCTACACCGACTAGCTGTCTTGACGTTGGTGCGTGCGAATGCGTGTGAGTGTTAGCGAATACTACGTCGGGTTAGCTCTTTGCTGATCACGCGAGTTCGCGTGCAACCTTACAACCCCTCTTCCTCTCTCTCTCTCTCTCTTTCTCCCTTCGCGAATTCCCGGTTATTGCAACACTCACATAGCTTCAGGACGCGAGATCCATGGTAGACACGAAACGTCGGAGATGATTCAACGAGATGAGATTAGAGGTACTCTTTCCCGAGTAATGCCGAGGAAGAAAGACAAATCTACGTATGAATATAGTTCTTCTAATATATATATATTTCCTTTTTTTACAAATTGGAAAATAAAAAGAACTAAAAATTGATTTTTCAAATTTGTTTTTATATTTTTGAAAAATTTGGAAAAGGGGATTGTCTACTTTTCGTTTGTAACACACACACACACACACACACACACACACACACACACACACACACACACACACACACACACACACACACACACACACACACACACACACACACACATATCTTTCTCTCTATCTCTCTCTCCTTTTCTAATTTTTTTATTATGGTTTTTATTTATTTGTTCAGTATTTTATTAATTGATAGAGTATTTTGCAAAATAAATGATCATTATATATGAATATTTCGATCAGTATAAATAATTAATTTAGGATTGCGTTAGAGCAGCGTTAGGATTGTATTTTAGTAGCTTTAGGATTATTAATATTTTATTATAAATATTATAATTAATTATTATAAATTTGGAAAAAAGGAACATCTATTTTTCATTTGTTAACATTTCTCTCTCTCTCTCTCTCTCTCTCTCTCTCTCTCTTTCATTCTTTCCATAGATTCTTAGTTATTGCAACCTTCTCATAGCTTTAGGATTAGAGATCTACAGTAGATAGGAAATATTGATAATTAAACGAGTTGAGATTAGAGATACTATTATGACAGTGGCGGATTTAAGCACAAGCAATGAAGGTGGTCGCCTCGGGCCCCATATGATAAGAGAATTTTCAATATTAATAAAAAAAAAGTTATATTATATGATAAATTTAATGTAACATCTGGTTATAGATATATGTATACATATACACACACATATATATACATATATATATATATATATATATATATATATATATATATATATATATAATTGTTTTTATATTTGCTATTGTAATTGAATTAGGTCAGCGTATTTCTAACTTGATTATTTGCACGAACGGTTGTGAAGCCAAAAAATATATATTTTCCATGGTAGATTTATTTTAATGGGTTTTTAACAATTTATAATTCCTCGGACACCGTGAAAGTTTTATACGCCAATGTATTTTTTTCTGTAATACAGAGGAGAAAAGGACAGATTTACGCGTGAAAATAATTCTAATATTTTTCTAATTATCCAGATAAATTGTTGGTAGAAGGGTGGTAAGTGCATTTCTGATTCGTAAACGTTTAAAAACCGAGCATATCTCTTTTTTCCCCTCTCTTCATTTAAACGAAGGGGAAGGAAAAGGAATTGCATCCAAGAAGGAAATAGCTTCTCTTTAAACGTTAAAAGGTAAATTAATTTACGATTGCTCGTGCTCACGTAAAGGAAGCGCAGACGGAATTGTAATTTTAATCGCGGCACGTCGTCCATGAACTAAATCATTTTCTTTCCCTGCTATACGAAAGAGAGAGGGAGAAAGACCCTGACCATAATGCGCGTCTTAAGCTACGTCGCTTCTCGTTCAAGACCAACTCCCCCTAAAAACAAGAACGTGCTTTAGTCCTCCACGTCTCTTCTACATGTATACTACACGCATACGTTTACACTCTCCCCAGTAAGCAGAATCTTCATTTATGGGATCCTCGTCTTTGCCGTCTTTGAAGATTAATTTAAGCCTTATCAAGTTCGTGAATTAATAATCACTTCGTATCGTTCTCGGTATTTTATGATAAGGATATTCAATGAAGGTGGCAAAACATTACTATATCCTTATTTTCAATTAACTTCAGCAGGTTAACCATATTTAGCCTGATTTTTTATTTTCGCCCTTTAGAAAATGTTATATGACGTTGTCTTGTAATACTATTCGTTCTTTACTTATACTAGTATGTGTTATTATATATGATGAGACCTTATAGGTATATATACTATAATATATTTTACTTATACCAGTATATAATAATAATACTGTAATATGTACCACCATATATATGTGATACACTCTCGATGCTGCTTTTATCTGGCGTGGGATTGAATCTATCGGAAGAAATTTTGTTTTTTAATTTATTTGGCATGGTGTTCATCGATGTGGTGAAAAAAAAATCTTTTTCATGTTTTCGATTCGGCTGATGGGGAAAATTTCAAAGTCAAATTCATTTTTTATTCTTTATTTTTTATTTATTTATTTATTTTTTTTTTTTTAATGAAAGTATATTCTTTTTTTTTGTCATAGTACGATTGACATTTGTTGTGGCGAATTCAACTACCTGACATATGTATGAAAACATTTACATATTATTGTAAAATGTTATAAATTATATTATAAATTAGTGAATTCTTAAGGATTGGAAATCTATATCACTGATTGCTTGGTATTAGGCTTATTTTTATAATATATCAATGTAAGTATACTATATTATATATAACAGATATAGTATAATTTATGTTAGTCATATTATGATAATCATATTATCATAATCATATTATAACTTTTTCTTAGCGAACGCTAATCTAAAAATATAACTGAGTAATAAATTTTACAGTATATAAAAGGAAAAAAAAAGAAAAAAAATGAATATATATATATATATATATATATATATATATATTTATATAAATATATAATTTAAATGTGTGTGTGTGTGTGTGTATATATATTTTATATATATATATATTTATATAAATATATAATTTAAATGTGTGTGTGTGTGTGTGTGTGTGTGTGTGTGTGTGTGTGTGTGTGTGTGTGTGTGTGTGTGTGTCTATATATATATATATATATATATATATATATATATATATATATATATATATAATATCGTTCAACTTCAAAGTTACATAACGTTATAGAAGGTTAATTACAACATTGATACTTTACTCAGCTTCGTCTTTCATTGGTAAAATTTAATAAATTTACATAACTAAATTTACATATTTATTATATTTATATTTATATATAAATATTATATTTATTAATATTCGTGTATCATATTGTACTGTTTTCTTTCCTTTATCTACTTGTTCCTTTTCACTTTCTTTTTCTTTTCTTTTCTTTCCTTTTTTTTTTCCTATTCGCAAGTAGTAACGTTGGCAAAGACTTTCGTGCCACCCTCTTCGACTCATTCGCAGAGTTATCGAATGGTTACCTCGACGATGACGACGGCAACGATATCAGGCTGACTCACCCCGGTGAGTTTTCGTTCTCCCTCTCCCTCCTCTCTCTCTCTCTCTCTCTCTCTCTCTCTCTCTCTCTCTCTCTCTCTCTCTCTCTCTCTTAGCGTGAATACGCGCGTGGGTTCTTCTAATGCTCGTGGCTATATTACCCATACACGAACTTATTCACGCGTGGGTGTGCACCTACCTACCTACGCTCAACTGCTAACATAAGCTATAACGAAGGATGACACATGGGCGAGTTTCTAACGATCGAACCTTCTAACGCCGCGGGATTATGTTCCTCTTTTTGTCGCTTTTTCTTTTCTTTTCTCTTCTCTTTTTTCCCTCCTTCTCCTCCGTTTCTTTTTTTGTTGTATCTCTTTTTTTTTGTATTTTATTACGAACGATTGTACAGGGAGTTTCAATATTTTATACAATGGCTATTACGAAAAGGTTTCAATCGAACTTTTCCGATTCTTTTCGATGTTTTGCGTGTATCAAGGCGTTACATTAAATTTATTCATTTACATGTTGCACAAAGCTCGTCGAAATTTCTTTCAAGGTGTACGAATGAATTGGCTAATGAAAAAGTGAAATAAAATTTTACGAACAGTTTGCATAGAGAAATATATATAAATCGATCGCTTGAACATTTTCAAATTTGTCTCTTGTTTAATTATGGATATCTTTGATTTAAAAAATTAAGCGGTACGGGTCAAATTGATTTCATTAAAGTTTTATGGTACATTGTTTCTTTCTTTCTTTTTTTTTCTTTTTTGTTTTAAGGTATGGATATGTTTCGTTGAAAATTTCAAACGAATTGTAAAATTATTTCCGTTATGTAGCGACTAATTTTTTATAAAAATTAAAAAATTAACGATATGGTTTAAAACGATTTGATTGAAATTTACAAATAGTCGTCGGTTATTGTCGATGATAACGTTTGGTTTAAAAGTTTCAAACAAATCGACCAATTATTTTCAGGTTTATTTATTTTTATTATTTGTTTTTTTTTTTACTTTTATTTTCTTTTTATTTTTTATTTATTTATATATAAGCACATTTATTTTATCATAGAAACATATTAATGTTTCTAGCTATTTTAACATCAGATATTTGATGCTAGATCGAATAAAATAGTGGTAACGTAATAAGATCATTCCCATCAAAAGAACTATATTGATCTTTCGTACCTATTGCGATAAAGTTCAAGGTTATTTTTCGTCTGTCCTAACTTAGAAAAGGAAAACCATGAAATAAGAAAGAAATGCTTTTCAAAGCGAAAACCTGCTATAACTTTTTCGCTAATCGGCTTTTGGTCTTTTCCCTCCATCAAAACGCGCGACGTCGCATTTATAGAATTTGTCGGCTATCTACGTACGTGCGTTTCCCTATACACTTTCCTATACACGTGCGCGCACGCACATACACAGACAGAGGCACACGAACGTAAGTAAGTAATTCTCGACAAGTTGCCGATAAATTTTAACGTTGGAAACTGTGCTCTTCGAGTTTAAAAATCCAATCGCACGAGGAACCCAACGTTTCCAACCCTCTTTCTCGTGTCACATCGCGTTTTCACATTGAAAATCTTCACGAGATTGGAAACGTCGAGGATGCGTGCTTGGTAAGGGGTTCTTGAAGAGAAATCGAGATATCCGATATAGAAAAAGAATTTTTCTAACAATAAGTTATCATCGGTATTAATATTTTTATCATGTCTCTATCCACATCTATGATTATCATCATCATCGTTATTATTTGTTCTTTCTTTTCTTTTCATTTCTTCTTTTCTTTTTTTTTTTCTTTTAATCTTTTCAAACAATTTTAATCTCACCGTTTTTATAAAGTGATTTATTAACAGTAAATATAATATAATTATAAATAATAATAATAATAATAATAATAATAATAATAATAATAATAATAATAATAATAATAATAATAATAATAATATAATAGTAAAATAATAATAATAATGATAATGATATTGATAATGATAGACCGAATATTACATTACATTTATGCACGAACGGGACTAAACAATATATCTCATTGACATTTCAGTATCAAATAACAGTAACGTACAGAAGAAATATCGTGAAAAAGTAAAGAAATACAGACTGCTAGCTCAGGAAATGCAAAGAATGCGGAAACAACAGAGGGTGCGCATGATATCATTGATCATATCTGTGACACGAGTCACACCCAACAATTTTAAAAAACATGTCGTCGCACTAAGCACACACCGACATATACACGTGGAAGTTTAAAGGGCGATTATACTATAAACGTGCATCGTAATGCAATATTTTTGAATATATTTAGAAGAGAAAGAATTAGACTTGACTGTGGCTTGTCTAATCCTATCCTAGCTTTATATTTCAATAAATGGGAGAAAAAAAAAATAATAATAATAATAAATTACAATATTATTATTATTATTATTATTATTATTATTATTATTATTAATATTCTTATTATTATTTTTTTTTAATAATAAAAATAATTTTTAATTTATAAAACTAATAGAATAGTTTATAATAACAATTAATAAAATAAGAGAAATATAGAAACTTCTAAGGGAGTAAAACTTGGAAGACAATGAAACTCTATGTAAGCGTTGAAACCATCGCGTGTATGTTATAATGAACATTCGCGTAAACTCTAATGGTGTTGAGCGCGAACGTTTGCGTCGTCCGTGAGAATAATACGCCTGCCGCTCGTATATCTCGA
Source organism: Dolichovespula sylvestris (assembly GCA_918808275.2). NCBI lineage: Eukaryota > Metazoa > Arthropoda > Insecta > Hymenoptera > Vespidae > Dolichovespula > Dolichovespula sylvestris. The sequence goes on from CAKKNJ020000049.1 coordinate 12,151, forward strand.
CCGTCTAAAATCTCGAATAAACCCACGTGATCCTCGCGAAGACGATTCCCTGCGTTCACCAACGAGATTTATGTTCTCCAATTAAACTTGATGTAAAAGCTTTCGTCGTTCCTCATCGAACTAATCTCCCTTTTCTCTTTTCCTCTTTCTGCTCGTTCGTTTTCTTTTCATTTTTCTTCGAAAATATTAAAAATATCTGATATCTATATTTTACTATTTATTACACACAAACATATATATATACACATATATAATTAAATGTTAATAATTTTATATATATAATATAAAAAATATTATATAAATGTTTTACTAAAGAAATTTATAAAAAGAGATTATAAAAAAATGTTACAATCTATAAACATTTTGTGTGTGTGTGTGTGTGTGTGTGTGTGTGTGTACAAAACAAAAAATACATACAAATATATTATATAAATATTATATAAAAAATATTACATTAATATTACATTAAAAACATTATATTAAAGATGTTATAAATCACAGATGTGTATATATACACATACGTATATATGTTTATATATCTATTAATTTCTATTACTCATTTTACATATTTTATAATATTTATATATATAAATATTATAAAAATATTATAAAAATTTTTATATAAATGTAATATATTCTCATATTTCAAAGAAAATTATCTAAATATCGTGGAATGGCTATCTATCTAATCGATAGTTTTATACCAACATACTTGTATCGTAGTTTTTCCACTTATCGTACATAGACTCAATGTAATTTTCTTAGTAGTTTACCTGTTTGTCGATCTTAAAGTAGCAAGAGTGGGATGAAAAATTGATTCCATAGCGAGACGGCGCACCGATAAAACCCAGACGACCGAGGGGTAGCTAAGGTATATCTAAACCCTCTTTTGCGATTCATTGATGAGTCACTTTGTACTGCGTTACCGGTGTTTGAATCATTCAAACGAACGATTAGACGTGTGATTAACTTAAACAATTTAAACGGAGGAGCAACTATTGAGAGAATTTCTAATTAGAAAGAAAAAAAGAAGAAAAACGAAAGAAAGAGAGAACAAAAGAAGGAAAAAAGGACGGAAAGAATTTATCGTAATATTTTCATCGTAATTAATTTTAAGTAAATTAATTTTAAGTAAATCATATATTCTTTTTCCTAATTAATTTTATATCTTCGTCGAAGGAATAGGATAAAAAAACACAAATAAATGAGAATGATCTTTCATCGATTAGATAAAAGTTTCTTTCTCTCTCTCTCTCCCTCTCTCTCTCTCTTTCTCTCTCACTTTTTCTTTTTCTATCTATCTATTTATTTATCTCATTTTGCACGATTTCGCTGATGTCTGTCTAATAATAGAAAATTTCGTATTTCCCAGCCGTTTCGTGCAATCATAATTTATACAATAGCATTGTACGCACGGTTGATTATTCATTCTCCTTCCCTTCTTGTCACGTTAATAATAATGTATAATAACGATGATAATAATTGATATTATTACTGTCGCCATAATACAGAAAGGAATTTAAAACGAAATTGTGGCAATCATCGATATATACATATATACATACATATAAGTATATATTTATATATATATATATATATATATATATATATGTATGTATGTATGTATGTATGTATGTATGTATGTATGTATGTATGTATGTATGTATGTATGTATGTATGTATGTATGTATGTATGTATGTATGTATGTATGTATGTATGTATGTATGTATGTATGTATGTATGTATGTATGTATGTATGTATGTATGTATGTATGTATGTATGTATGTATGTTTGAATGTATGTATGAATGTATGCATGCATAAGAGGAGATATAATATGTACATGTGCATGTGTGCGATAGCTACTTCTCCTACATAGAAAGAGTGCATGAACTCGGTCCACTCGATTTTAGTCGTGTGATGATGCAGAATTCATGCTCGGTCAAATCGAACCGTAACATTCTCTCTCTCTCTCTCTCTCTCTCTCTCTCTCTCTCTTTCTCTCTTGTTCTCTATTCGTTTGATCGACATTTTCGAGAAGTTAAAATAAAAGTCAATGAAATGTACGTATTTAATTATTTAAAAGTCTATACGTCGTAGAACGCAATAACCATATTATCCATTTCCGAATAAACAATAATAATAAGAATTATCGAAAAATAAATTTATTTCTATTCGTTACGTTGATAATTTATGAGATTTCAAATACGATTGAAAAAAGGAGAAACGATGAAAAAGAAAAAAATATTAAAAGAAGGGTCCAATTTGCTTTTCAATTGGAGATATAAATATTCTTTTGATATATATATATATATATATATATATATATATATATATATAATACAATATAAAAAATTATTTATATTTATATACAAACAAAAGAATTATTTATATTTTTATTAAAACCCATCACGCGTAGACGGGTACATTAAAATTCTCCATTTTCTTTCGTTATAAGATTAATAGTTCATATAATTACACGATAAAGTCAATATAAATTGCGACGAAATAATTTTTATGATTTCTATAACTTCAATCATGAAACGTGTCGATTAAAATATGATGTTTTTTTCCATTACATTAATTCATATCATTACATCAATTAAATTCAACGTATCGAGATAAATTGCAACAAGGTAGATAATATTACTGATAAAATGTGATATCCATCAAATATACGAGTACATCAAAACACGATTTCCCGCGCCACCCCTGGCCCTCTCCCTTTCTCCGTACTCCATAACAACATTAATTCGTATATCATTACATCGATCAAAGTCAATGTTAATTTCAAAAGAAGTATATTTATGATTTCTAGTAACTTTAATCGCGTAATCCAAAATCCATTAAATTGATGGATATCCGTAAATTTGACGTTAATTTCATTGGGAAAATAAGAAGAAGAAAAAGATGATGATGAAAAAAGACGGAGGAAAAAATATAAAAGAAAGAAAGAAAAAACCATAAATCCATTATCTAAACTATAATAGAAAAGGATTCATCGTGCTCTACGAAAAATTGTCATTCGGTGCCATCGTCGTTGGATATCTGAAGATATTCTCCTCTCGTACGTCTTTTTCGGGTTTTTCTTTTTTTTTTTTTCTTTTCTTTTTTCGGGGTAAGGATCCTCTCGATCATATAGCAGCAAACGCGTCAACGACGCGTCTATCCTCGGCCCGAAGCATAATCGGCGAGCATTTGTCAGAGATGTCCGGAAAAAAGACGGTCGCACGAGTCTTTCTTGTCGTTCGCAGACCCTCTCGATCCGTCACGAGTACTTCCTCTCTCCCTCCCACCCTCTTCTTCTTCTTCTTCTTTACCCTCTTCTCTTCACCCTCCACGAATTCAGATTTAAAATTTTCGGAGAGAACGGATTTAGAGCGCTGTGATACGTGCATGCACGCGTGCATATGCGAGAGAGAGAGAGAGAGAGAGAGAGAGAGAGAGAGAGAGAGAGAGAGAAAGAGATCGTATTTTTGTCGTTACTTTTCTTTCTGTTTTGATATTAATTCTAAAAAAAAGAGGAAAAGAAATTAACTCTTCAAACGCCGCACAATATTATCTCGATGGTACATGCTAAGCCGCAGACAAAAATCTCAATAATAATTGAAAATGAACGTAATTATTTATTTCTCAAACAATAAAAGAATATATATATATATATATATATATATATATATATATATATATATATATATATGAAAATGTATTTACGAAAGCATTGCCTAATTTAAAAGTTTCCTTTCATACGTTCATACAGTATGTTTGAAAACATGATTTTCACACAAAGGGTCACGTTTTTACAATTAATTCCAGTTCCAATTAGAACGTGTACAGAGAGGTTTTTTTTTCTTTTTTACTGACAGGTATTAGTCGTCTGACAATGTAGAATGCGTTAACGCACTTATAACATCTGAAAGGTTAATAGAAAGAGTATTATTTTCATCTGGTACGTTTCGTTTTTCTTATAAAGAGAAAACTAAAATAACGAAGCCAAATTCATTGTTATCGCGATATCAAATTGTAAAATATTAATGTTTTTGTATAAATATGTTTCAAGATCGATTCGTTTTTCGCTCAATTAGCCAAATGTGAGTTGAATTGATAAATCGGATCTAATGTTTAAAAAGTTATATATTTTATTATATATATATATATATATATATGTATGTATGTATGTATGTATGTATGTATGTATGTATGTATGTATGTATGTATGTATGTATGTATGTATGTATGTATGTATGTATGTATGTATGTATGTATGTATGTATGTATGTATGTATGTATGTATGTATGTATGTATGTATGTATGTATGTATGTATGTATGTATGTATGTATGTATGTATGTATGTATGTATGTATGTATGTATGTATGTATGTATGTATGTATGTATGTATGTATGTATGTATGTATGTATGTATGTATGTATGTATGTACACATATAGATAGATAGATAGATAAAGAGACAAAATGAGAGAGAAAGAGAGAGAGAGAGAGAGAAAGAGAGAGAGAGAGAGAGAGAGAGAGAGAAAGACATACATACATACATATACACATATATAGAGAGAGAGAATGGTTTACGTTAGTCACTCAGAGCATGGTTTGCATCCCATGCACGTTGCACCGCATGCTCTGGCTATGCGTGAGCTATGCAAGAGCTATGCACAAGGTGTACGTACAGGGAAAACAAGGTGATTCGTGACTGCGAACGACACATGCTATCAACTAGTTCTCTTTGTCTCTCTTCTTTTGTCACTATTTACATATAAGTACGTGAGTACTTGAAAATCGGAATAATAATGACGTTGACCGTTGATTTGAAAAAAAAGAAACAAAATTTAATTATTTATGCCAACAATTATTTTGATTTCTTATTTTACGTGATATTTTTTTTTTATAGCTCGTAGATTATCCGTTATTAGACGCTATGTAGGATAAATAATATAATCGTTAGTCACTGTATAGTGATTTACCACGGTCTCAGTAATTTACATAATTAAAATTGCGGGCATGCAGCGGCCATTTCGTTTTTCTTTTTTTTTCTTCCCTTTTTTCAGTTCTAATATGTGCTAGAGTTATCTAAAGTTACATCAGGTGAATTTATTTTTAACTGCATTACATCGTTATTATTTAAATTAAAAAAAGTTTATATATATATACACGTATAAAATATTTAAACAGAATAGTAGATATAACTTTGCATTAAAATAATTTATAGCAATCCGTGTACGTGTAAATGGTTTAAATAATAGCTCGTTTGTTTAAACGTCATATAGCTATAAACATAACGAAAATAACATTTATGTAAAATTTTATTAGAGGTGCGAACTTGAAACTCGATGATAGATATAGGTATAAACAGTAACGAAAACGAGTCATTCGAACGACTTTAACGGTTGTCAACGAGTTAGTATATCTAATATTAGATACTGTAACAGTAGCTTGTTTAGAGTAGTGAACGTCACAACCGTTTAAATTCAAACTTACCTATATTTAGATACATACGTAATTTATTTATTATAACTACAAAATATATACATATATACACATATATACACTTACACACACACGAACATATACACGCACATACAAAATGTAACAAATAATTTTTTTTATATACATATTGTGTGTCTCTGTGTGTGTGCATATATATATATATATATATATATATATATATATATATATATATATTAGTTCAAGTAATTGTACAGTTGCCAGACGTTACCACAATACTCTTTATCTTATCTTGTTAATAAGATTAAATCGACGGATGTCTCTGATTCATCTTGTTCACGTTAAATTGTATTCTAGGGACCTCTAACGAATCTTTCGTCTATTTCTATCTCTCTTTCTCTTTCATACACGAACGTTTACACGCATACGTACATACAAACCCACAAATCCATACGCGTACAGCACTTACACATTTTCAGAATTTAGTAACGGTGTTGGATACTACGTGCTCGTTACGAAGAGAGAACAAAGTGGAAAGAGTTCTCGGACGAATTTCCCCTCTACGCAGATGCGAAGCAGATGTTAACCGTTCTACTCTTCCCAAAATTCACCAGGAATTTTAATTTCCATGCTAATTCGTCGCCCTTACGAAAAACAAGAATTCTCAGAAGGGGCACGCGCCTTGGTACTTTATAATACACACACGATCATTATGGGACTGATCTAACGAGAAGTTATGATGATTGAACAAGCATTTTATTTATTTTTATTTCCTTTTCCTTCCCCTTCTTCTTTTTTTTTTCTCCTTATTCTTTTTTTTTCTTTACGTAATTACGGTTTAATCATAATTATGAACATTATACTTATGGACATTACAAATATTGTAATTAATCATGAATAATTCTATAATTGATCATAGATTAATCATAGATTCTAGAATGAATAAATCAGATGTGCCCTTTCTATAATTTGCTGCATGACAAACCAATGCTAATCGATCTGTTTTTGATCGATTAGCATAATCGAAACACGATCGTACTCAGTCCAAATCAATCGAGATAATCCATTCGATCGAATTACTTCAGCCGAATGTAATACATTCGTTTAGTTTCACAATGCACACGGAAAAGAAAAAAGAAGAAGAAAATTAGCTAATTAATTTAAAATCTTCCGGGACACTGACGCATATGTGTTCGTTTAGTTCTTTTCTTTTCGCTCTCTCTCTCTCTCTCTCTCTCTCTCTCTCTCTCCCTCTCTCTGTCTGTCTCTCTCTCTCCCCCTCTCTCTTTTTTCAATTAAAATTATTCACAGAAAAAAAAGAGAACTAAAAATCTATTGGAGAACAATTCGCTGCAGAATCTCTCAAAAACATTTTAAATAAAAATCTCGTCGTACGGTAACACTGATAATATTTTATTCTACTTGATGATCAAACAAAAAAGAAAATTATATCATTTCCTTTTCCAACTTAGAAAAAATTCGTCCCCTGAAGAGATTGAGGATCTCTTCATCTATAAAAAAAATTCTTACTCGTTAAGTCGTAAAAGAAAAAATGACGGCTATGTCCGAACCAGAATATTTCCTCTCTTTTCTTCCCTTTATGCATATAGAATTTCTCTTTCTGTCTCTCTTTCTTTCTCTCTGTCTTTCTCTCTCTCTCTCTCTCTCTCTCTCACTCTCTCTCTTTATCTTTCTTTCTCTCCCTCTTAGCGAAGAGGATCCAAACTTCCTTCGTCATCTTCATCCTCACCCTTCTCTCGTCGTAATGAAGCTCTGGTCGAAGCGAGCTATCCACGTTTGCTGGATAACAGTTCTATGGATAGTTGAAAGGAGAACGTTGTGGCATGGAGATAGATAGATAGATAGATAGATAGATAGATAGATAGATAGATAGATAGAATGAAAGAGAGAGATAGAGAGTTAGATAGCGATAGAGTGATAGAGAGAGTGAGAGAGTAAGAGAGAGAGAGAGTGAGAGAGAGAGAGAGTGAGAGAGAGAGAGAGAGAGAGAAGAGAGAGAGAGAGAGAGACAATGGTAGAAGGAAAGGGAGGTCACCGGAGATTTCCGTCTCCAGTCTCGAGTTAGGATAGATTAAGGAAGAGTGGCACCGGTTGGTACCAAAGCTACTAGCTGGCTCGCCGCCATATTGGAACGTGCAAAAGGGGGTTCGACTTACTCGCGTGACCCGATGATTCACCCGAGTCTTTCCCCTCTTGTGTCTCTTCCCTCGCTAGTCACCCTTCTTCTCACCCCTTCTTCTCTTTCGATTCCCCCACCCCCTCCCATCTTATCCGTACCTCGTCCCTCTTCTTCCCTTCCCCTTTACATTCGCCTTCGACCCGAAGGAATACGATCCTTGGTGTCTATTCCATTGACTTTTCATACGTTTCTTCGATCTTTCCTTCTCTTTTTTTTTCTTTCTTTATGTCTCTCTTTCTCTCTCCCTTCTTCTCTTTTCTCTTTCTCTACTTTATCTCTCTCTTTCTCTCCTTTCTCTCTCTCTCTCTTTCTGTCCTTCTCCTCCATTCGTTTTCTATCTCTTTCTTTCACGTTTGTATTCTCTTTCTCTTTTGCTCATTTCTTATTCGTTCTATCCTTTCGTTCGATAAACAACCCCGACTGAATATTATCGACTTTTAAACGTTTTACGTACATTGGACGCAAAAACATTGTTTCCCCGTTGTTGCTCGTT
>CAKKNJ020000050.1:0-28621 GCA_918808275.2 Dolichovespula sylvestris
CTAACGAGTTAATTATATGGATTACGCGTTTATTTGCATTTGGATCTGGAACGAACGAGGGGATAATAGAGAGAAAAAAAGAAAAAAAGGAGAGAGAGAGAGAGAGAGAAAAAAAAAAAAGGAAGGAAAAAGGAGATTTGCCTGCTGGCAGTTTTCACGTCTTCTTCGACAAACACTCGCACAAGAAGAGATTACTACATGAACAAACATTATACTATAATACATTGTGTGGATATCTCTTACACATATGCTCTGACTCAGGTGAGAACATTTTTCAAAACTTACGTTTTTCTGAATCTCTCTCTCTCTCTCTCTCTCTCTCTCTCTCTCTCTCTCTCTCTTCTTTCTGTTGGCATATATACAAACACAGGCTAGAGCAAAATAAAGAAAGACAAGGAAAAACAAACTATCGAGAAGAGAGCGAAGGCTAACCACAAAAACGTTTTCTGTGATACAAAACGAAATCCATTTATAGAGAATCGTCGGTCGTCGAGCTAAACGGGTTTAACGTGAGGAAAAGCACAACTATCGTCCCTCTTCCTCTCTCTCTCTCTCTCTCTCTCTCTCTCTCTCTCTCTCTCTCTCTCTCTTTTTCCGCTGAATAAATTTTCGCGACTTATTCAAGGGGCAACATAGCAGTTTCACGCGAGGGCTCTCTCTCTCTTTCTCTCGCTCTTTAGCCCCGCGCACCGCTTTAAAAAGAAGTAGGTTGCAGAACCCAGATAGAGTACAATACATATATAAAAAAAAAAAAGAAAAAAAAGAAAAAAAATGATGTGCACGGAGTAAGGAAGGCAAAGGAAGAAACACTGAAGTACAGTTCACATTCACATGTGGCGTTATAAAAGTGAGAAAATCGATATGAGTCGTTGCAAAGTGCCTACTCTAACCAACCATCCATCCATCCATCTATGCATACGTCCATACTTATACTTTTTCTTATCCTATCTTAACCTATCGTTCGTTGATTTTTTTACATCTTTTTAAAACGTTCATTATGTCTGTACAATGCTCTCTTTGCTTGTTTTCGTATATTCTCTCCCTCTCTCTCTCTCTCTCTCTCTCTCTCTCTCTCTCTCTCTCTCTCTCTCTCTCTCTCTCTTTCTCTCCTTGAACTTTAAAAACATGTGATCATTGATAGTAACTCATCATTACCGCCAACTCTCTTTCCGATCCTTATCCGGATGTCAAAGAAGTTGAAAGTTGTTCTATCGGGGTTGTTGGATGGCGTGCAAAGTTATTCAAATTATTTAAATTAGATCATGCCGTGCCCTTACAAATGAAGACAAACATACACGAACACGCGTTACGTGCATACATATCTTGCCCATGTGTTAAGTTACGAGTTGATACATATCAACGCGCGCGCTCGCCGACGTGCTCGCGTAGCTCTCACATGTGTATGAGTATGTATGTGTATCAACAAAGTAGGCTATAGGAATTCTCCCAACCAGAAGCATAGTTCCGCGGGCAAACGCTTCGCGTGAGAAACAGTTTCATCGGCGGATAATCAAAGGATTTCCTCGAAACTCTACATTAAAAAGGAAGGATGAGGGGAAAGGGTGGCCCGGACCCTACACGTTGCTCTGAGAAATCCGTAAAATTATTCTTCTCCTGCATAACCTACGTGGATCTTTCTGGGAATTGAACTTCGTGTTATGTGAATTACATAGTTCTTAGGATCGAGTATATAATTTTATCGAGGTAAAAATAATAGAAAAGAGAGAGAGGGAGAGAGAGAGAGAGAGAGAGAAATAAAGAGAAAAAATAAGAGAGATAAAGAATACGTGTCTCGATATTTTATCATTTCCTTTCTTATTCTTCTTTTTCTTTTTTTTTTTTTTTTATGCTACTTCAATCTTTCGATAGTAAACCATTGTTGGTTTGAAAACAACAACATAACTCTATGCCAGACACTGCTGAGAAAAAATAATACAAGTAATGGAGATGAGAGCCTAGATGGATAACGTCGATTTGGCCCGAAAAAGAAACGGCACGTGTTGCGGCTAAAATATCCATACCGAACATGAACCAATATGCGCCCCTCGATATGAATAAAACAGTAAATTCTTTTTGTTCGTGACCCATATACAATATACATATGTACGTTATACATACATGCATATATACATAGGTGTGTATACACATATACATGATATATATTTATATACATATATATGTATATTTATATATTTATACATATGTATGTATGTATGTATGTATGTATGTATGTATGTATGTATGTATGTATGTATGTATGTATGTATGTATGTATGTATATATGTATGTATGTATGTATGTACGTATGTATGTATATCTACATAAAACTAACCGCGGAAGGTTACGAGCGCTAGTAATGTTAAATTTATTTGCGACCCAGCCAACGAACAAACGTATCTGTAATGTCGGCTTTTGCCTTCGGGTTAAGTATTCCACCTTCTTCTCCCCACCTCACGCCGAAGCATCATTTCATTCTATATTTATTTAAAATAAAACAAATCATCTTTCAAATAATATCCTCCAATAACGTTGAAAAAAAAAAGGCCTTTAATACATACACACAACGCTTGATGTAAATTTTCAAATTCAACTAACTCGATACTTGTCAGACTTATTTATTTTCCTTTTTTTTATTATTATTATTATTATTATTATTGTTATTATTATTATTATTATTATTATTATTATTATTATTATTATTATTATTATTATTATTATTATTATTATTATTATTATTATTATTATTATTATTATTATTATTATTATTATTATTATTATTATTATTATTATTATTATTATTCCCGTGTGGGGTAGCTATTCCCCCATTGAGCGCCTCCCCAGGTAGCGGATAGGGGGACGCCTTTTAAGTATACAGGGTACCAAGGATTAATTTCCGTGGTGGACCAAAAATAGCTATGAAACGGACAACCAGAACAATAAATCAAATATGGGCAGTATAGAAGGAGAAAAAGAGTTACGCTGCAGGGGGACGGACCCACCAGTAGCGGCGGCTGGACAGGGTGCGCAAGCAGGCCCGCAGTCGTCATCTTGCATCTGCAGTCGTATGCCGGTGGCTGACTAGGCCGGCGTAGGAGTAGAAGCTACAAGCAGCAAAAATCCTTTTGAAAGAAGGTCAAAAATCAGGCAAACACCAACACAAACCTCGAACAAAGAGACAACCCCAAAAGGGAAAAGAGGTATAGAGAAAGAAAAAGAAGAAAAAATCTCTACTCCGAAAATGGAGGACTCCGAAAGGACCGTGCTCCAGGACTTCGGCCAAGTAGAGGATCGTCCTACTTTCAGCGTAGAAGAACTAGAAAGGACGGCCTGAACCTTGTGAAATAAGAATGCACCAGGACCCGACGGCATTCCGAACGAGGTACTAATAGCCGTAATGGAGCAAAACCCAGGATTACTGCTAAAGGTATATAATGCCTGCTTAGCAACTGGAGTTTTCTCCTTGCGATGGAAAGCAGCGTGCCTCGTGCTCATCGGCAAGGGCAAAGGAGATCCTAGGCTGCCATCGTTCTATCGGCCGCTTTGCATGCTCGACACGGCAGGCAAATTGCTCGAAAAACTAATGAAAGCGACGTTGAGACCCGCGATCGAGACCGCCGATGACCTGTCACCGAAGCAGTACGGTTTCGGAGCGGGGTGATCAGTGATCGACGCGGTAAAAGAGATCGCGAAAGCGGTTCGGAAAGCAAGCAAAGAGGAGAGAGAAAAAACCTTTCTGAGCTGGCAAACGCTCCGCGAACATGAACCGAGAGGACGCTGGACTGCAAGACTAATTAAAGATGTGAAGACGTGGACTGAGAGGCGGCACGGCGAGAATGACTACTCTTGACTCAATTCCTGAGCGGTCATGGATACTTCCGAGCTTATCTCCACAAGATGGGCCGGTAAAAGGCACAAGAGTGCCAGTACTGCCCAGAAACAAAAGATAACGTGGAGCATACCTTCTTCAATTGTGACCGCTGGGCACAACGCAAGCGAGAGCTCCAGATAAAAATCGGACAAGTGACTCCCGACGACATAGTGGAGAACATGCTCCGAAATGAGGATCATTGGAACCTGACAACTCACTCGGTGCAGGATATCCTTCGCAGAAAGAAAAACGACTTGGACAGAGCCTGCTAAGTAACCAAGAAAGGAGTGATGACAGACAACAGCGAGCCTAAAGGGCAAAGAAAAAATGGCCTAGTCCGAAGAAATGTGTTAAGCAGTCCCGAACTAATGTCCAAGTGAAAGAGGGAGGAGTTTTAGCCAGTAGGCCAGAAATGGGAGCTTGGCACATCGTGCGTAAATGCATTTCTCCTCCCTCACAAAAAAAATTATTATTATTATTATTATTATTATTATTATTATTATTATTATTATTATTATCTTATTTCGTTAGGAGTCAACAAATTTTGATAAATTTAATCTATACAGATATGTAAGTAGATCGAAAAGACTAAATTGGTGATTCCTTTAAATTGCGCGGCTTTAATCGGGTCACACATTCAGTAATAGCAGATTCCTGTACGTACACTCGATAAGTGATACAAGTTGGATATTGATCAAACCAAGTGGTAGTTGCCCGTATATATACCGCCATCTATCGGTAGAAATTTCAGTCACGTAGCTGGAAAAAGCATTTCGCGACAATGAGGTTCTACGACATAACACGCGGACACCCACGTGTATACGTGATATAATCGATTCGGAAAGCATACTTCAACTTCTCGCTTTGTACATATGTTCCTTGAAACTCCGAGGTACTTTAACATTATTGCAAGATATATCCTTTCGGTAAAGAACAAGAATTCTGTATTTCCCTGTAACCACTTGGTTGGTTATTCATATAATCTCTCAACTATTGTCTCTAAAGAACGCGATAAAACGGGACAAAGTTAAATTGGAAAGTTAAATTGACTCTGATAAGAAGCAAGAGAAAGACAATTCTAGACATTTCGTGTGACGTTTTTAAAATATCAAAGGACGGATGATACGTAATTTAAGAATATAACTTATACGAAAATACGCATCTATAAATATTTACGCGCAAACGAAGACGAATTCGTTGCCTTGTAAAAACTATTTGATCTCCCTAAAGAGATTTAATTACATCCTACTCATAGATCAAGTAAATTCAACGATAAGGAACGAATACATATTAAAACGTTACCATCGATCTTATTACTGTCGAATGTAGATAACACACACACACACACACACAGAGAGAGAGAGAGAGAGAGAGAGAGACGTCTATGTGTGTTTATGCGCGTGTATATATATAACAAGTGACGATAATAAATTGATGATCGATGAGACAATGAGACGATGTTGAAAGGTAGAGAAAAAACTTAATCATAAAATGGAATTTTAAGAGAGACGAGTTCGATGGAAATTACAATGTACGATTCCAATATGATAGTATTGAAAATCGTGATCACCACGTATACGCAGATAAATGATTCCTCGCATTAATCGATAATTGAAGAAGATGACGAAGCAACGTTGCATTAAACACGAGCAAAGGCAGTTTCCCGAGGCAGCAGCAGCAGACCTTCGTAGTCGTCGCAATAATTCATGAGATACGACGAAATTCCTTTCTGTAGATTGGAGTCGAGGCTTAGAGACACGTTCGATTGTATTTATAGAAATCTCATTTTCCAACGATTATATCGACCGAATTACATCGGCCGCATTTATCGTTACGCGGGGAAACCAACCGGCGAAGACGTCGCAAAAACAAAGTTAATAAGAAAAAATAACTCTGTCATTCGAGTGATCGAATAATATTTCTTTTTAATTCGCAATATGACATATCACTTTAGATAATGTCGTTCGTAATTACATATATCGGGTGGTAATTTTCAAACTGATTAGTGTAAATACGAGTAACTCGGTTATTGTTTATGATAAAAACAAATTCCTGCAAATAGGTCCGTTGTATCGATTAAACTTTGAAATACAATAGATACCTTAACATGGAATGATCGCAATAGAACAAATATAGTGCGTTTTGAATTTGCCTTGAAAAATTACTTTATCAATCTTCTACAAGGAAAGAAATATCAAGTTCCTTCGTAAATAATATCATTGATGATATCGATTGTATCTCGAAAAATATGATCGTCGAGTTTAACTCTTAACCCCCTCCCTCCCCATTGTATCAGGCCCCTTTGAATCGAGTATACCCTCACCTCCCCCCTCCAAAAATTCTTATCTATCATCAAAAGAAATCGATATATTTATGCTTTCAGTTTTAAATGATTCACCCGGTATATATGTCATATCCCAGAACAATCATGTTACACTTTCTTCATAATTTTTTGATTTTTCCTTTAGCATCAGGCGTTCTCATAAAACGTTATTAATAATAATGGCGACTTGTACGGCCAACGTTGTGATAAATTTTCCATGAAAGATCGACGGGTACATAAGAGAATTATTAAAGATGTTAGATATAGTACTCACACAGAGAAGTGATACAGGAAGCACTTCCAGCCGGTGGGACGTTCCAAAAAGTTGTAAACTTGACCCTGGAAGGTTGCTTTTCCAGCACGGCGATGTTCCTTTACATGATAACGACCCTCCCACGTGTTACGATCACCTCCGGTTCCAGTGCCACCCAACAGTAACCTAGGATCGACACCTAAAAAATTGTGAAATTCAAATAAATAAATCATATTCAATAAAAATTTTTAACGTGAATTGAAATTAGAAGGCGACCATTTTCCTTTGTCATCTTAATTAACTTAAAATTCTTAAGAGATTTAATTGAGATTGAGCAAACAATCAGGATAATATTTATACATATATCCCTTTTAACTCCGCGCATTTCTCTACTACTGGCTACTAGCAACTTCGGCACATTTTTACAGAGAAACGTATAATAAAAAAAAAAAGAAGTCTTATTTTGAGTGGAAAACAAAACACGTACTTGTGAATATATTTGATTTTATTTATTATATAAATATGCATTTTCCTTTGGAAAATAAAACATACGTTTTAAATTCATCAAATTGTACCCGACAAATACACTTTGACCTTTCAATTACTTCTTCTGTACCTCATCATATAAATCTTTTAGTGGCTACGATTTTGAGTAGCCAGCATTATGCCAGTTGCTCAATAATTATACTATTCTCTTATCCCCCCCAAGCTAATAACCTTGTATTTCCCTTTTTGTATGCGACAGTCCTTTTTTTATAGAATTTTAGTTTCTTCAGAGTTCTTGGTTCTTATGGTACCAATCAAGTGGCATTTAATTTTTCTTAATTCTTCAGCTAAGAATACACTAGTGTAATACCTATTAATGTGCATGTGATATCCTTTTGCGGTAGGTACTTGATCTAATAATCGTTGATACGGATGCAGAACAATTTTGGTGCTAAACATGAAATCTTCCCTTGAAAGATTTTCGAAAGTGATACTTCCATAAAACGTATATTCGAATGCCCCACTTGATAGGTTTCTTATAATTGTATGTAATTTCATTTCAGTCATTTCAGTTCAATCATTTCTCGCAGGTTTAGGTGTTTTCAAACGTAACATCCAGAATATCTGGTTGAATTTTTCTCTTGTAAATATATTATTTAAAAAAGGGATCCTACAGTGTCACTAACAAATCAGTATTCTTGTAAATTTGTCAGTGGTATCATTCCCATATAGACGATAATACCTATGAAAGCCCTAAATTCATCCTTTTCCACATCGCGCCATATTTGCCAAATAGAATTACTAGATTATTACTATTTTTTTCAATCTTCGAACATTTTCTGCGTAAATGTTGGTTCCTTTTATAATTTCATTTATCAATTCTTCCATGAAAAACAATTTAAAATATTGTATCAACTGTACTATATTTAAAGGAACTTGTGGTCCAATGACTTTTGGTGATACACTAAAATGTATTCTTTCTGGAATATCTAATTCTTCTGTAAGATCACGCCATTCATCCAAGTCTTCTAACAAATCTTCACCTCCAATAATTCTCACTCTTCGTCTCTTATGTGGTATTATTTCACTACCATTACTTGAAGTATCAAAATCATAATCAACATTTTCTTTCGATATTGAAATACTTAAATAATCTTTTAATATTTCTAAATCAAATATATTCTCACCATCACTCGTCTAAATTCTCGTCATAACATTCATTCTTCTCCATGTTTTTAACCATAAAAAAGATTATAAAATAATTTAACCTAAATATTACAGGCGTAGCGTGTTTTAATACAGATAACAATTACAAACGCCGACTATGACGGACATCATCTTCAGCGTAATCATGTTAAAAACAAATTATCTGAATAATGGAGCTAACGGAGCGCTAATATATATATATATATATATATATATATATATATATAATGAATTTAATTATTTTAAAATGATAATTATTCAATTATATAACGACATAAAATAATAAAATATAAAATTAAACATTTCTATAAACAATAAATTATTTACACACAAATTTGTAGGAAAAATATTATTATTTATAAAATAAATAACACTTATAAATAATATAATATTTTTATTTTACAAGCGAAGAGTTCGGCTGAATTCATTCGTTCGTGCTCGCTATTATATTCTTTAACAGTATTCAGTTTGGATTCTAATGTCTATGTTTACATTTAGAACGAATCATCACCTACATTTTTCATTCATCGAAGACTATAATAACTGTCCTGAACAGATAATGACAATTACGTGCGTTAATGCATATGTATGTATCTACCTACTAACGCACACATTTATCGATTTCCCGTGATTTAATTCGATTTTTATTCTGATTCTTTTCGTTCAACATACCCGAGCTGATACTTTTTATCGAATTGCCGCATAGATTTTCTTGCAGCCAAATATATAAGAGACCAATAGACTGAATACAATAGGGGTAAATAAAGACAGACAGAGAGAGAAAGAGAGAGAGTGAGAGAGAGAGAGATAAGTGTTACGTCAAACGAAGAGCCTCAACAAGAGATAAAAGATATGGGGGTATCGAGATAAGAGACAGGGGGGTTCGAAAATGAAGTGGTTTATTACTTTGTGTTTTCCCTTAAATAACCTTCAGCTTGATCTTGAAATTCCGTCTATATAAATATAAAATATAATATATTGAAATTCCATCTATATAAATTATATCTATATAAGTACTACGACCTTCTCCGCTTTCCTTTTGCGGTCTCTTCTTTTTTTCACTTCCTTCCTTCCTTGCTTCCTTCTTTCCTTTTTCTTCTTCTTCTTCTTTTTCATTTTTACCTCGCATCTTTTTCTATCAAAAAAACATTACCTTCCCCATTCATTCGAATGACAAATTTATTAAAGACACCAATTTTCAATGCTAAGGGTCTGTTAATATCGGTGGAATTCAATTCAGAAGAAATTGTAGTTGGCTTTTGTAAGAAAAACTATCTTCTACCTTATTCTCAATTAGACTTTAAGGAACGATCGCTTTTATGTAATTGTTAAACTTTAAATCATTCGTTTTTATCATAATTATATTATGTAATTCAAATTGAACGCATATTATATCTGAATGAATTTTTAACTGAATTACTTGATGATTTTAAATGATTTTTAATACAAGATTGTCTTGTTCTCTTCGCGACGTTAACATTGATTTTTAATAGAGAGGAATTGACATTTTTTACGTTAACTTTTCGTGATTATTTTCTTTAAAGCTACACCATATTATACATTTTTCTTTTTTTTTTTTTTCAGAAAGCCCTTCCTTAACCAAAACTGGACTTATATTATTACAATCCATACAATTATATATTTAAGACGACATATGATGTTTACATCAGAAAAATTCCATTCGATCGAAATTTTTTTTTTTTTAAGCGTTTCGTTGATGCAATAAAGTTTGCTGATCAGAAATTAACGGCGAAGGCATTGTAACTTTATAAAAGGAATATATCTTTTTATGATATATATATATATATATATATATATATATATATCTTTTCTTTTTTAATATTCTAAAAAGATGTATCTTAATTATATTAAAAGAATTTTTTTTTTTTTTTAATATATCGATTCGTCGAAAAAGAAGAAAAGAACAAAGAAGAAAGAAAAAAAAAAGAAAATGAATGAAATGAAAGAAAATTGACAAAAATATTCCATCTGAAAAACAAAAGAGAACGAATAAATTCACGTGATATAACGTGATAATGGATGATACTTATTTTTTTCTCCCGATCCCGTCTTCTTTCGTACACAGGAATGTCTGTAGAAATTCGAACGTCGACCAGTACTATTGTTGTTCCCGTCATTTTCGTAAGAGATCACGAAGACTGTTTCGTTCGTAGCATTAGATTCCATAGTACGTAAGGAACATGCCATAAGACGTTCACGATCCTTCACTTTGTATTTTCTACTTATTTCCTTGTTCTCAAATGATATCACACAAAGTCACGTTATGTCACCGATCGTTCGTTTTCCTCTCCTTTCGTTATCATTCACTATTCTGTTTCCTTCTATACTGTTATCAACGACAGTCACCGTATTCTTACAAGAAATAAGAAAAAAAAAATGGAAATAAATGAAGAAAAAAGAAAAGCAGAAGAAGAACAAAACAATGTTAATTCTGTATTACACATCACGAAGATCGATCACTGTGTACCAAGCATCTAAATGATAAGGTAGAAACAGTGGTTGACAAATCGGCTCATAACTTCGATGACGACCAAACGATTGCAATCCAATTATCGTTAAGTTAGTGTTGACCATGCACTGCTTACTTCAGACCCGTGAAAATAATCTCTTATGTAATTACCCTGACGTATATATGTACATAAGTCGATGATGACAATAATGAAAACGTTGCACGAACAAATAGAGAGAAAGGAAAGCTCATCAAATGGTTTCACTAAAAATCTTAATTGTGTTCTTAATGGTAATCGTAAAACTTTTATTTTCCTCTGGGGAATCATTTAACGGTAAAATAGGTAGTATATATTCCTGTTTCTTTTCTCTCTCTCTCTCTCTCTCTCTCTCTCTCTCTCTCTCTCTCTCTCTCTCTCTCTCTCTCTCTCTCTCTCTCTCTCTCTCTCTCTTTCTCTCAATTAATTTTATTAATTGTATTGTCTGTTTTCTAAACACGGCACAACAACGTTAAAGGAAAACGAAACAATCGAATTAATTTTAATTTATACAACTTAGTGTTAACACTTTTCCAGGATGACACTAATTTTAGGTTTCCACATAAAAACTCTATCGTATTCCTTCTTTCTTTTTACTATCGTCGTCAGTTACTCTTCTCTAATTCCGATCTAATTCGAAGCAATCGAACGACTCGAAAGGTTTCGATTAATTCGACGATACTCTTCTTCGAATAGAGTATGTCATTTATAAATATTGAATTATCCGATATTACGTTACCGAAGACGATAACCGAGTATCGTGTTTATTTCTAATGATTATTCAATACACTTTTTAGAGTTCATTTTGACTATGCCTAATCGGTATAACTTAAAATTGCGGTAACTAATCGTTATAATGTAGCGTAACAAATCTGTTAAATCATTATGCATTAAAATAATCGAGATGATGATAATAATTGTATGAATACGTTTATGAATTCTATTGTAGGATTGTACACAAAAATTTTCCTAAAATTAGCTTCTCAATTTCTCTTATTGTTAGTGCGTTGAATGCTATGATGTTTATTATATTATTACGTATTAAAACAATAGAGATGTTAATAATTGTATGAACAATTTCTGAATTGTATTACAAAATCTTATAATAGATTTGTTTAATATTAGTTCATAATTTCCTTTTAGTACCATGAACATTATAATAACATTTACCGACGATTCATTCAATTTTACATAAAACTATATTTTTAATGTTTCTTCTGTGACATTTAGAAGAGTAAAAGTATATTTTCTAATACTGAGAAAAATCTAATGTAAAGATTATGAAAAAACGATTTCTCCTTTATCCTCTTATCTATCAACAATTATGAAAGGTAGACGTGAGTACGCATAATATATCAATTGATGTAAAATCGATTCGACAATCAAAGTATTCAAAATTAATTTCTATTTTCGTGGACTAAATTTATAATAAATACTGTGATAACATTTTGATAAATATTAAATATATCAATGAATGAATTTTTCGTTCTTCATTTTCCTTTTTTCTTTTTTTTTTTTTTTACGATTAAATCATGAATGACGGCAATTATTTCTACAGTATCATCTTCGGAATCCTTTCTCGTAGAAATACCTTCGGTAACCTACCTATAACAGAGGAACCATTTTCCGAAATGCTTCCGCTAGCAGGATATGACGTCATTGAACATCCCTACCATCCATGATCCTCGCGTAAGCCGATGCTTCATCGTCAATATTTAAGGAACACACAGAGATCCCTCGAAGAAAATTGCAATTAATGGAAGGTTTGGTGGTGATTCGTTCACGGTAAATATCTTAAGACGCACATCTCGACCTTCTCATCTTCCGAGGTTAACAGTCGATGCTTTAACTGTCATATCCTACTTCCCATTTCATATAACTAAATTATTGTAGAAGAATATAATAATATGATATAAAGCAAGAGTTCACATAATTTCTTTTAACAAATAATATAACAATTTTATAACAATAATATAATAATAATAATAAGAGTAATAAGAATAATTTGACTTGTTTGTTTGATCATTTCGTTTTCATTTAAAATTAATTTCAACTTAGTGACCTATATTTTTGGGATAACTCAGTGACTGATATTTTTTAGAATATTTATTTCATCAAGACCAGGACATGTTTTTCTGTCTCTATAATTTAAAACAATAAATTTGCATTTTTCTTACTATTAAGTACTAATATATCGTTAAGAATATCATCGGATAAATTATATCTTAATTGTGATAATACATATTTTAAAAATGAGATCGATCTTTCGACATTAACTTAAGTTGGGGACACTGCTAAGACAAATTTAACTAGTAATTATAGTTCTGGAAAATTTCTTTCTCCTTATTTCAACATTCTAAAATATTCTCTATGAATCGTCTTCGTGGCAAACTGAGTGACAGAGGCAAGGGGAGATTCCCTGAACAAATGTTTTATAACAATACTTCGATATTGCAAAACAGATTAGAATAAATCCAAGATTTTTTCATAATAGAATAAAAATTTTGTCAAGAATTCGATAGATACAATTAAATAAGTTTTCAAAAGTTACGTAAATCGCAAAACAGTACCAATGCCTCTGTCATAACACATTTAAGTCCCAGATGTTGATCAGTCGTTAAGAGCATGCTTAAGCCCTAACAAATAATAATTATACTAATAATGGCCGTAAAAAAGAATTATAGCCGGTATTTTAGATTTTTATAACGATACGAAGATACAATCGAAAAGTAACGGTATAATACCGATATTTTTCTTTCGATTGAAAAATTCTTCAACAATACTAACTATTCGTTAGATTCAGATAATTTGTAAGTATCATTAGATATTTCTACACAACAGCCATTTAATTAATCAGGTCTATGTTATCAGAATTATAATTAAAAGGATATGTTACTCTCACTCTGCTATCACCTAAATTGTATAAGAGGTAGAGAAAAAAAAAAAGAAAGAAAAGACAAAGAGTTAAGACTCGAGATATCTCTTACCTCCGGGAAAGGTGTCATTGTTGTCGGACTGTAAGGTGGCACTGGTATCGGAAAGTGGGGATGGTGCGGGCCTTAAATCCGATGGCGGCTCCAATCTCAGTAAATCACTTCCACCATCTCCACCACTTCCTCCATTCCCTCTTCCCACCTGTACAATCGTCACATTCAGAGGTCCCCGGTTACCTATCATAAAACACAATAAGCTTTGATAAGTTTACGATGCTTGCCCTTCATGGAATATAAATTACGTTATAAGAGATGATGTTTCCATGGATAAGAAAGAAAAAAAAAAAAAGAAAAAAAAATATTTAATATTTGCGTAGCGATCCTCGCAATGTCATAGATCATTCGAGTTGTGTATCTAATTCTAATCTCCTTATCCCCTACTAATTCGAATTAAATCGAGCCTCACAACGTTTAAAGGCTAACTATCATTTATTCAAACGAAAAAATCCGAAATGATATCGATTGCAAAGCGTGTGTTAAATTCGTATTCGTTTATCGAAATTTTATTCTACTTACGATTAGTACAGTCTTTCTTTTTATCAAGAAACAACAAAATCTTATCGGTTGACCGATCAAATATAAACGAACCTTTGTGGAATGTAAAACGAAGCTAAGATCATTCTGATATACTTATATAAATGTTTGCAAGAACGAAAATCTTATCTCTAATCTTGTTTCTATGGGAAGTGTGAGTAAAAAAAACACAAAGAATAAACGAAAAGAAAAGAAAAGAAAAGGAAAAAAGGAAATAAAAAAAGAAAAGAGGAAAATGAAAAATGCAAATTTACGTTTGTACTATTATTACGATCGTCAACTTATATATTTCAAATAATATAAGTTGAATATATTTCTTATAACTATAATTTCGTTAAGTTAACTACGTATAACTATAAGTTGAATATATTTCTTATAGTTATACGTAGTCTGAGTACGTGAAGATTAAATAAAGTGGACAATATTAGTTAGAAAAGGTGTTGGTTTCGTCTAGAGAAGGCAGGATCATCGGCACTTCTCGACGATGTCACTAAGTGGTAATTAACCTCGGTGTCATTTTCTCACCCCTCACCCTCTCTTATCCTGGGTAAACCAAGCTAAAATTGAATCCGTTTAAACATGCGATGAAAGATGGAGAGACTGGAGGTGGAGGATGATTTGTATTCGTCGTTCACCGACAGAGAACGAGAGAGAGAGAGAGAGAGAGAGAGAGAGAGAGAGAGAGAGAGAGAGCGGAGAAAGAAAGAAAGAAAAAGAAAAGAAGAAAGATGAAAAGAGAGGAGAGAACGATAGAGATTCGTTGGCTCGAAGAAAGAAGATAATTCGATGCAGAAACGCAAGACAGATCGATTTAACGATCGACTTTCGAACGGAAGAGACAAATAAAGGGGGAGGGAGGAGAGGGGAGGAGGAGGGAGAAGGTAAGGGATAGAAATAGAGAGAAAGTGAAATCCTCGAGAAAATTATTCATGATGTTGCTATCTGCAGCAAACGCGTCTTGTACCTCGTATTTTATAGAAGAGATATGCGTTGAGGGGAAAGAAGAATCTCTGAATAGAAAATCCACTATTTTTCCTATATTCAGAATCAAATTACCAAGAAATTCAAAAGAATTCTCACCTCTTAGATATTTGCAATGGCAAATGAAATAATTCTCACATAAAGGTATTTTCACCTTGCATTCTCGCAGAGACAGACAAATTTAATAATAAAAAAAAAAAAAAGGGAAAAAATAAATAAAATACGATTGATAATTATCTAATGATAATAATAATAAATTTTAACTAATAATAATACTACGACGTATATCTATCTGAAACCATATTAATAATAGCATCATCATGAAAAATAATTCGAAGACGCGGATTCATATTGAAGTCATGAATTGTTCAAATAAAAGTGAAAAAGTATAAAAAGTTTAATATCATATATAAAGTCATGAAGAGCTGGACTTTCGGTATAGATATTATCCACTTTTGTGAGTAATCCTGTTCCACGTACGAGTGAAGGATTATCTTAACCTATATATATGGGTCACTGGACAGTGAACGTATTAAATAAACTATTCAGCGTTCCACTAGGGATTCGAGCAAACGTCAACATACGTATACAACTACGCTGTGCGTTTAAGAAGAAAAAAAAAAAAGAAAAAAGATAAAAGAAAAAAGGAAAACAAAATTTATTCTTTTGAAAACTTAAAGAGTCTCGACAAAAGACAACTGGATAGAGCAAAGTAGAAGTCACGAAACGTATATAAATCGCCACGGGGTTGGTACTTGTTTTCTGATACTTCTTTCTCTCTCTACCGCACGACCAGTGTGCAGGATCCATTGAAGACAACTTTGAATGACCCAGTTTGACAAGAGCTACAACATCTTGTTGTTAGTGTTTACCTATTCGACATTTGTAGTATGCTTATACAGCATTCAAGTGGGTATGTAGTACTATAATGAGGCACATGTGCATTTATGTGCGGAGGTAATTAAAGCTATACCTCGGGGCAATCACGACAGGATTACAACCGTGGAAAACTCGGAACAAAAGAATATTTCAATATTAATATAAAACGTTAAAATAAAACGATCAATCCAAAAAATTCTATCCAAGTTGGATCTATCCAACTAATATATAACTCTCGTTAAAATACGAAAGTAAGTTTAATGAGTTGAACACCACTTTTATAACATTCCTATAGATTAACCAGATCTTTCCGTAAGAATTATTGTTTTAGTCGTATGAGAATATAAATTATAAAAAAGAAAATAAAAAATGTATTTATAACGAAAGTAGATAATAAACGGCTTGAAAACTTTAATGTCATCCTTTTTCTAACCTATTATACTAAACGTCCGATATTTTATAACAATTCCGTCATATTTTTTAGAATGGGAAATCTCCATTTATTTAACGTATCGTATATTATTATCTTAATAAAAAGAATGATATGATAAAATGGAATAAGTTAGACAAAGACTCGCCTGTTCTTGAGGGTGGAAGTAACAATCCTTGGACCTCCTCGAGGGGCATGGCCTGTCCGTGATGTTCTCGATAACGATGAGGACGATCTCTCATACCTTCTCGCGAACGAACACGTAGCGTTCGTTTTCGCGACGCTTCTCCTCGTCGTCGTCGTTGTCGTCGTCGTCGTCGTCGTCGTTGTCCTTGTCCTTGTCCTTGTCCTTGTCCTTGTCCTTGTTCTTGTCCTTGTCCTCGTCGTCGTTCTCGTCCACCACGTCGTCCTTGCCGATCGACGGGAGAGACGATACGTCCTCGTAGTCGAGATTATTGGGATCGGGATTGGGTGCGGGATTAGGTTTAGGAAGCTGGGTGAGTCCTGGGGGACTCCTGGTAATGACGGTGGACGGTGATAGAGCGTCATCGCCCCGCCGTCGCACCTGAGACCATACCCCGCTCACCAAAAATCGATCAATTCTCCAACTTGTTGTGGCGAAATTTTCCTCTGTTCGGTTAAAACCGCTACCTCACGCACCCCAAATTATTAGTTTTGAAATCTGTAAAATAAAAAAGGAAACAAAGAAATTACGAGGCGATCGTCGTTACATGTTAAAACTTATTTTTGTTAGAAATGTTTCAAAAAGATAAATATTAGGTGTAATAAAAAGAAATCCATTATTTTTGCACGAAATAGAAGGCTTTATTTATCATAGTTAGAATGATCCGATTTAGGTCAAATATGCACCGTTTTGATCGACAACTTGTTGCCATTTTGAAGGTAATTTCATTATGCCTCTATCATAAAAACCTTCGTCCCTATTGGCAAAGAACTGGGAGAGTCGATTTTCACATGCTTCCCTTGAGGCGAAGTTCTCACCAGCAAAATCATTCGCCATAGACAGGAATAGGTGGTAATCACTTGGTGCCAGGTCCGGACTATAAGGTGGATTCATAAGAACTTCCCAACCAAGCTCCCTTAGCTTCTGGCGAGTCACTATCAATGTGTGTGGCCTGGCGTTGTCCTGTTGGAACACAATTCCTCTCCTATTGGCCAAAGCTGGCCGCTTCTGGGCGATTGCTTCCTTCAGACGGTCCAATTGTGGACAGTACAGGTCCGAATTAAGAGTTTGGCCGTAGGGGAGCAGCTCATAGTAGATGACTCCCTGCCAATCCCACCAAACGCACAGCAAAACCTTCTTGGCCGTCAATCCGGCCTTGGCCACCGTTTGCGCCGGCTCACCGCGATTCGACCACGACCGTTTTCGCTTGACGTTGTCGTAAGTGACCCACTTTTCATCACCAGTCACCATCCGCTTCAGAAATGGGTCGATGTTGTTGCGATTCAGCAGCGATTCGCAGATGGAAATTCGGTCCATGAGGTTTTTTTGCGTTAACTCGTGTGGTACCCATACATCGAGCTTCTTTTTGTATCCAGCCTTATTCAAGTGATTCCAAACGGTTTTTTGTGCAATGTTTAGCTCCTGAGCAATCGAAACCATGCTTACATGACGGTCGGACTCGACCATCTCCATGATTTTATCGACATTTTCGACAATCCGCCTTCCAGATCATGGTGCAACTTTGACATCGAAATTACCGGAATGGAATCGACGAAACCAAAATTGCGCGTGATTGGCTGTTACAGTATCAGCACCATAAACACTATTTACATTTTCAGCCGCCTGCCTTGCGTTTTCGCCTTTATCGAAGAAAAACTGTAAAATATGGCATATTTTCTCTTTGCTGGTTTCCATCGTTGACGCGCGCTCAAACAAAACTGAATCAAGCAATCACAAAATTGTCTGAGAAGTTTTTTTAGTACGAAATCTTATCTTTCTAACGCTTTTTAGCGTTACTCGATCGCACTTATACCAAACGAGATACAGATTACTAAAGCCATCTATTGGAAAAACAATGGATTTCTTTTTACTACACCTAATATTATACCAACTATTCAACAAATATTCTAATGTAAATAATTTAAGCAATTCTATTATATTTGTTTTTACGTAATTTAATCGTCTCATACGAGTCTCATTGCGATTTAAACTACATTAAATATTCGTATCTTGTAATTACGCAATCACGTGCTTTTAACAGATGACATAATTTTTTTCTAATTTCAACAAAAATAAGAAATAATGTGAAAGTTATAATATTACTTATACTAGTATAATTTGATTATACTAAATATAATTTATATTTAAAAAAAAAAAAGAAAACATTTAAAATTACAAATATGAAGTAACAATTAAATTTTTGTCAATAAAATGAAATAAAACTAAAAACAATAAAGAAATATAGATGCGTTACATAAAAGTTACATGAAATTAAATTAAAAATTAATTTAAGATGATAATTTACTTTCAAAATGTTCAAACTCGGATCATAGATTGAAAATTATTCTCATTATTTAGTTAACTTGAATTACTTTATATATAATAAGGTGCTTATTTCAAAATGATACGTCTTATTAATTTAACATTATAACTTTCTTTCAGAATTAACACAAACATTACAATTAAAGAATTTTTTTATTATTGACTTGACTCAAATTATTTTACAAGGAATAAGATACTAATTTCGATATTATATACGTCGATACTTTCATTTTATTCAATCGTTATTACAAAAACAACTTCTCTTGTCGTTATTTATATTTTCTGTCGTTGTAGATATGCAGGCATCCACGTGTTTATGTGCTTATAATTATCCACTTTTGACCATCAAACTAATCATAGTGCTTCACGAATATATATGCTCTTATCATACTCACGCATAGACTTGAAATTACACGCAACGAACTATGAACGCACGCACACGCAAGAGATGCTTATGATATAGTATAGATCGATTGAGAAACGTGTGTCGCGGTTAGTGGGTCTAGTTCGCTAGAATTGCACAGAGCCCGTACAAAGGAGGAAACTAGCCACGATCATGTCCTCGTCTATATTATAGACATTGCTATATTATCGTGACACGTAGTATATTTCTTTTTCATTCTCCCAATGCTCAACCATAGTGCTCTCGTTATCGATCGAACCACAAATTTCCGAATAACTAGATGGAAATCATGTCCACACGTGTTCGATAGGAAAATTAGTTATTATAACTGTATACTAGTTATCTAACTTGATTTATTACTCTCTCATATGTTCTATCGATGGACAACGTGTTGATAAACTTGAATCGCACGCAATACACACACACACACACACACACACACAAAATGTTCCAACGGAAAGTGTGTACCAAAATTATTATGAGACCTAGTAATTCTTTCGGAAAACGCTTAAACAGGTCAATTTTGTTTTTGAGGGGACAAGTCCTTATATATTCATCCACTTTGGGCTAGCTCTCTTAGGGGGTTCGGGTGACAAGCTCCTTAAAAATCTTAAATGGCAACGGAGGTTAAATGGCATGTCATATGAAAAGTCTTTTAATTCTCTTTAAAATGGTGCTATTTTTCATTTATTTATTTATTTTTTTTTTGTTAATTTGAGTCAAAAATTCCCGAGAAAATGATGCATTTGGAATTTCGAATTAAGAAAAAATTTTATTTTATTAAATATTCAAAACATGTATTGCCAACGTCCATGCAGTAATAAAGTTTTTCCACAATATTAACTCAAACATTCTACAATACATCCGGTGCATTTCGATAAATGTATAAACTGGTATCTTGGTTATAAAATTATTGGTCCACTCTTTTTACCAAATAATTTTATCGAAGAGTCGTAGTTTAATTCATTTAGGAGCTAGATTTAATCATTGATCGTATAAATCGTTCAAAACGACCTGAATATGCCGGAAGAGATGTTTTTCAACACAGTGGAAATACTTCAGATTATATGCAGATGCAAATACGACAGTTATTAAACCAACATTATTCCTATCATTCACGTCCTATGATTCTTTTTCTATAGGGGCATCTAAAATCAAAGATATATGCCACCCAATCGACTTCAATAGAAAAATTTGAAAAAAAGCCGGAAAATTACACCGGATGTAATGCAAAATGTTCGTTGTAACATCGAGGAAAGATTTTCTTATTGCGTGAAGGTCGACAATACATGTT
This sequence comes from Dolichovespula sylvestris, assembly GCA_918808275.2. NCBI lineage: Eukaryota > Metazoa > Arthropoda > Insecta > Hymenoptera > Vespidae > Dolichovespula > Dolichovespula sylvestris. The sequence goes on from CAKKNJ020000050.1 coordinate 20,664, forward strand.
TTGAATATATAATAAACTAAGAATCAAGTTTTCAACTTGAAATTTAGAAACGCATTTTTTCGATAACTATTGATTTCAAATTTTATATATAGCACTGTTGTAAAGACAATTAAAAGATTTTTTAAAGGTCTCGAAGTGGGTGAATTTGTGATAAAAACCTATCTCCTTCGAAAATAAAATTAACGTGTCTCGGTGTTTATATATATATATATATATATATATATATATATATGCGATGAAAATCCGTTATTTCGCCGATAAAGTTTCATGAAATTCGAAATGTCAAAAGTCTTTCTGGGTCATTTTGTTGGTTAAGCTCGTTTCGTCAAGAAGAAATTCGTATGTTAAGCCTGCTAGCAGTACGATTTTATACCGGATGCGTAAATTTTATAACATCTGCATTGCAGTTGAGAGAAAATGCCAGTCGTAAAGTCGGACGATTTCTCGTCCTCTCCCGTTCTCTTCCTCATTGTCTAACTCTATCTCTTTCTCTTCCACCAAATACTTCCTCCATCAAATACTGGATATCACTAGAAAACTATAATATCAAGACACTTTATCGAGATATTTCGAGGACTCAAGATAACGTATCGTTTAAACATAAAACATTTAATGCTTTTATATCTAATCTCTACTAAAAAATTCATTCTTAATCATCGTAGAGAGCATAATAATATGGAAAAAAAAGGAAAACATAAATAAAGATAAATAAAATCAATACGAACGTATATATAATATTTATATAACTATAATAATTAATAAATTGTACACAATCACAACATGTCTAAATTTTTTTAAGATACCCTCTTATACGTCTTACTGTATGTATTCGATTTGACCAATCAAATCTCGTTACCTTGTGGAAAATTTTCTAGTAAGATAGAAAATATGAGGAAGAAATTAAAAAATCGGTTAGATGTATCGTCAAATAGAACAACTGAATAGCGTATTACGTTGAATAAACACGAGTCATTACGTAAAGCCAATGATGTGCATTGAGATTCGCATACCACATCATATGGTTCGATGCTTTCTGTGATAATAATTTCTAATCTTCTCTTATATATTATAATTAACTCTTATATATAGATCTCAGATTGAGATAAATTTCTTGAAATTTACATAATAATTCATCGTTTGTTACTTGCTACCACATTAGATTTTTTTACATAATGGAATAAAACTCGATCTAAAGTGTGACATAAAGTGTGACGATAAAACAGTCCGATTCATCGTGAGAGACAACAAAAAAAAGAAAGAAAAGAAAGAAACAAAAAAATAGAGGAGCGATCGAATTCGTTTGAAAGAAGGAAGTCAGGCGTAGGATACGACTTTATTGACTCGATGAACATCATACGACAAACCGTGCTACGTGACTCGTTTCTAGCTTACATTAATCATTTTTGGGTACATCGTTTCTTCGATTTATCGTCAAAGAAGTCGACGGAAAGCGATTTATCACAGCATCTTCGAAAAAAATTCTTTATGTCAAAATTCTCCTCCAACTTTCAACGGATTCTCTTCTGGTATGATCATTTATCTAGCGTTTCATTGAACTTCGTCTTCTTCTTCAGCATTTGTGATAAAAACGATAAAAAAAAAAGAAAAAAAATTATCCCTTTGGTAAACAAACATTTTTGTCATTTTATTTGAACAATTAATTTTCTTATAATCCATCGATTTTAATCGTTATTACTCAAGGTTAAAAAGAATCTGGTTACTGTAATTAATGATCCAATTGTTTACTCTAACCTTGAGAGAAAAAATATGTCTATAAGTATACTGAAAATTTTTTCGTTTCACTTAAACGCTTGATTTTATCTTACAATCGTTTCATCGAAATCCTGTTCAATTAAAATTTAAAGGACTCGTAATCAGTGGATTTTACTGTTTAATCTAATCTTGAAAAAAAAAAAAGAAAAGAAAAATATTACTTTGCAACATGATCAATCCTAGTGATCATATATTCACAAAAACACTTCCGACGAATTTGAATTCAGGAGTAGGAATTGATGCATTTCATAAAATGGATCTGAATAGTTTCTTACAGCTGGAAGTCAATTTGTTCCAAAGAGAAGAAAATTATAAACGTGCGACCCGTCTTTGTGAGTAAACACCTATGTAAGCACGTTTCTATCCACATACACACACGTAAAACACATGTCTCTCCTCCCCCTCCCTCTCTCTCTCTCTCCTTTCTGTGTGTGTACCTAAGTGTCTATGGAAAAGACAAAACGCGCCCTTTATTCCGCCACACCCTGATTTCTCTGGTATGTTTCGTTCCAAGACCATCCCTTCTCGTTATCGCACACCGTGATTACCTATTAATTATTTCTTAAAATAGATTCTCGACAAGAAAAATACTCGCATGCCACGAACTACAATATCTTTTTGTACTATACGTATATGTATATCATATATCTATATATATATACATGAGCCGTTCACAAGCAAAATCGATTAACTCCACTTTTTGAATGTTTTTAAATTTATGTGTCAAAGCACTTGATGGAATCCTCACTTTTTATAATCATAATAAATTTTCCTTATTTCCGTTATTTAATACCATTAAATGGCAAAATTTATTTGGCTATCGAATAAAAAATAATTAATAATTAATTTAATAACGATTATTCTAAGACTATTCTATCAGATTCGCTCACTCTTTACGTCGTTAAATAAAAGCTACGTTGCCACTTATATTAGGGTGTCCCCTAAGTTTCTTCCATATCGTGTATTCATTTCGCATTAAAAAAGAGGATAAAACTTATGGGACACCCTAATACATTCTACAATGTTTACTTGAATTTATATTTTAAAGAGAATTTCAAAAAGCAAATTATATTATTTCATCACATTTCTCTAATTTTTGTTTTATGGAGTTAATCGATTTAGTGAGTAATATTAATTAATATTACTATATAAAATAATATTAACTGCGAATGAGCGGCTCATATATCGTATACTTGTGGACCCTTCTAACAGGTTCTATAAGACAAAACAAAGATGTATATAATGTAAAAATGTATGTATGTATGTATGTATGTATGTATGTATATATCTATGTGCATCTCAAAATAATGAAAAATGTGTTTAAAAAAAAAAAAAGTAATATAAAAGTTGCAAGCTGATGAAACAGAACGAATGTATTAGTCATCTTGCGTGTTCTCGGTTTTTTTATTGAATCGGTGTAACATTCGAGCATTCATACAAACTCACATACATATATACATACTTATGTATATGATTGTACTATAGATGTATACCTACGAGAAAGACATGAAAAATAATGAAGGTTAGAAGATAAGGGTTACTGTATAACCCCGACGCTCGTTCCACTGACTCATTGACTAGTCCCACTCATGTTCAACCTGAGAATATAAACATACTACAGTACGTGACTTTCGAGGATGACGCTTTTGCGAATGAATAAACGAGTGAACTCTTTCTCTCTCTCTTCTCTCTCTCTCTCTCTCTCTCTCTCTCTCTCTCTCTCTCTTTTTCTTTCTCTCCTCTTATTAATCTTCTTTCATTTCTTTTCTTCATTTTCAAATATGTTTCAACTATATGCTTAATTTGAAATGTTCATTTTCGTCGAGATGTTTGATCTCAGCCTCGTCAAGATCCAATGTAACCATGCTTATCAAACCGAGTAGCTAGAGTTATTAAAGTTGAAAGATGTATTGCCTGAAAGTAATGGAGATCTCAGTGGTAATAGACGACCTGACATTTAACGAGCGTACGGAGCTACAAAATTCCAAAGTCTCATGAGACGAAAGAACAGATAAGATTTTCGGAATGTCCCTTTTCCTTTTTTTTCTTTTCTCCCCTTTTTCTTTTTCTTTTACACAAATATGTATATACATCGATGTAACTACACAATGAATCGTATTATATATATATATATATATATATATATATATATATGCGTGTGTGTGTGTGTGTGTGTGTGTACAATTAATTCATATATATATTTCATATATGCATGATGAACCGCTTTACTTGGTCGCCTTAATTTATTTCTCGGTCTAGTAATTAATTACTACAGTAGATTCATGGATATTTCTAATAAATTAATTGATACAAAATAAAGATTTCGAAATTTATTGACAAAATAAATTATTAAACGATCAATATATAATTTATTACCACGCACACCGTTCACTCGGTATGCAAGTATCAATGATATTTAAATAATAGAAAACATTTTTGAAACAAAAAAAAAGAACAGAAAAGTAGACTTTAGGAAAATATAAATCAATATAACTGGTAAAAGTATTGACATTTAGAAAGACAGATAAACCATGAAATGTGTATTCACGAATCGATTGGATCGATCTCTCTTTTCTTTTTTTCTTTTTTCTGCTATGTCATGGAAGCGTATTTTAAACACGTGAATTTTTCTTGCCATGTATCAATCATTCTTCGCGATACACGTACTATAATACATACATATGTAGGATGCATGACCTTTGCAAAATTTTACCGCGTAGCTAACACATTTCTTTTCTGTTTTCTTTCTAAGCCTTTCTGGACCTTGAAATTTTGATTAAGTTCGATTCATGTCTAATCTCGTGAAATAGTTAATAGGTTTACTACCATGTCGATTATCGGTAACAATATTGACTTTAATTAAAACGTGAGTAACACCCATGAGTAACATATAAGCAGTTTATACACGCGCGCGCGCGCGCACGTATATATATGAAAAATACTTAGAACTATAATTTAAGAAAATGTTAAACGTAAAAGAAAAATATATATATATACGTAATAGATAATAAAAGATTTCTATCCTATTGTTATGCATATACAACGGATTCTATCTTAATCGGTCAATGTGTCAATTGGAATGAATGTGTTGCCTGACACGTATTATTGACAATTTCGATAACAGTTGCATAGATCGATTAACGCTCAGCATTGACATATGAAAAGCATTGAATATGCGTGTCATCGAAAATACAAGAGTAAGTCGAACTGGTCATGGTCGAACTTTATGAACTACTATCTACTATTAGACACGATAAAAGAAAAAGAACATATATTCAAAGTCATCGGATAGGGTTAAACGTAATTCAACGGTGCAGCCAATGTAGGGAAAGTAAAATAACACTTTCGTTCGCCGCTACTGCCGACATGAATGAATAAACGTTATTATATTACTCGATTCGAATCAATGAACCAAAGAATTTCGTCGCAATTGGTAGAAAAAAAAAAGACAAGACAGACGGTGGTAAAGTACACGAAAAAAAAAAAAAAGGAACCGAGGCTAAGAAAAGGACGAACTTTGAACGGAAGTTACACAAGCTTGGCGGGAGGGGTTGAATAGCGTTAAAAGGTAAACTTTGGTGACATTCTAACATTCTAAAACAATCGATATCGGGGTGAGTTAACAAAAATAGACGAGTCACCAGCAGGTACATCTAGACGTCGAATCCATGAACATTATAGCACAGACAGCCATCTTACTGGAATATAGCTTATATAGTTAATGTATGTAAGTTCAGTTGACTTGAAAAAATATTATTACTGAACGCCATGGTACGAATGTTTTGAAACGATAAAAAAAAAAACATTTGAAAAATTGTAGAGAAATTATTCTGTCAGATGTGAATCAGCGATTTAGAAAAAAAAAAACAAAAAAGATAAAATGTCTACTTTATCCAGAAAGCTGGCTAATTTAAGTAAAATTTATAATATTTATAAATACATAATATAATATATGGTATTAATAGGAAATATTTATAGAATATGTACGACATGTTAATTAAAATGTACGTCTCTTTACAAACCTCGAAATGCATTTTTCGATCAAAAGGAAAAAACAAAGGAAGAAACAAAAATTAATAGAAAACGAAAAAGTAATTATTTCATCTATCAAAATATACGAATACGTGCTTGTACACGCTATTATAACATCGTCATGTTATCATTCTACGTTAGAAGAAAAAACTGTGATCGCAGTCACGACATATCGATATCAGTCATCAAAAGGCAATGCTTCGAGGGATCTATGTCAGAGTTCCGCGAACACACACGCATACACACAAGACGTTTGATTTTATCGCGCTCATGCCCTTGACGATGAATTTTTCGAATAAATCGTGATGGACGATTGGTAACGCGTGAAGCTATATGAAAACTTTCCGAAAACGCGGACGGAAAAATGATAGGAAGTTTAAAAAAGAAAAAGAAAGAAACGGCGGGTAAACCGATTGGATCGATTAAAACCAATAGATGTTATCATACTTTTTGTAACCATCCCATGAAGGCAGAAGACCGACAGGTGGAAAAACAAATCGGACGTGCGTCAAGCGTTGTCTCACGGCACGGTAGTTATTGATTTTCGACGCACAAATTATTGTCTCGTAGAAACGAGGCCGATATACGCGACACCAACTAAAAGAGACCAAAAGATACCAAGAGAGATAGAGAGAGAGAGAGAGAGAGAGAGAGAGAGAGAGAGAGAGAGGAGAGAAGGAATTAATAGAATTACTGCATAATTAATACATCGTAAATTGATGCAGCAAATTAAGGAAAATTTGTCCATCCTTCTATCGAAAGTTCGCGCAGGGATATTTTCGTTTGACTTTTCTTTTTTATTTTTTTTTCTTGTTTTTTTTTTTTTTTTTTTTGTTTTGTTTTTTACTCGGTCCAATAACGCATTATAACCACGTGATAGCCTACTTAATTTCGTCTTTGTACCGTCTTCCCGCTGACGAAACAATGCTTCCTTAGAATAAAAAGGAAACCAGGCCAATTCGGACCTAGATTTTGTAGAACATCAAAGAAACGCCGTTAAATGAGAAAGGCAAGTAGGTTGAGACTCGGTCGTCAACGTCTATGTGTAATGTTTTATATGAAACATCGCAGCGACCAACGCCGTTTCGCCAAGCGTTGGAACATTCGTAACAACAACAGCATCAATATCAAAAGAACTAAAGAAAGAATGAAATTGATAAAAACAAAATAAATGATTAAAAGAATAACAAGTCAATTAAGATCTCGTTTAGATTGTCCTTTGTTAAAAGGATTATAACTCACAGAATATATCTTGCATATCTCGCTACGGATAATAATAAAAATAGGAACGTTTAAATTATTCAGCGCGAACAACGTTCGATCATGTCAGATCGCATTTCAAGATAGAAAACCACGGAAGTCTTTCGACGACGCGATCCATATATTTCAAGATTCTTCAAGATAATATTGACGTAATCGCGATGACCGATTTGCAAATAATCTCTCCAGATATTTTCATCTTCGATTATCATCTACTTACATTCTTCTTTTTTTATTAATCCGATATAAGATCATAAAAAGCACGATTAATGTTATTATATATATATATATATATATATATATATATATATATATATATACTTCGCATTTTTCTTATAATTTTTTATTACATTATAAAGTTGTCAAAACATTTCCCGAAAATTCTAAATATATTTGCAAAGCGTATTTGTAAAAATTCAAAGCTCTTGTTGACGCTAGAATGGATAATAATATCAAAAAGCTTTTGAGAAAAATGTGAATTTTGTTTACTCCATCGAGAAGAGCCATAGAATATAAATCGAGTGTTAAAAATGAATCTTCTTGGATGATCACGTTGCCACCAAACGTATTTACGTATGCACATGAGGAACATATACACAACAATGTAGATGCCGGACATACTTTTCCTGGGAGGAGAAAAGAACTTTTTATCGTATACATATGCATCTTTCTTCCTCTTCGTAGAAAAGCTTTGTATAAACTACTATAACGAAACATATGTCTACGAGATGACCTATTTTTTATCGATTCACATAAATATTGTCGAGATTTTATTAATGATATTAAAAAATAACCAACATCGTGATGTATATATCTCGTACATATTGTAAAATTGGCATTACAGGTCAAATGATAATTGAAAAAAAAGATCGTTACTTACAGCATTTTTAATA
>CAKKNJ020000051.1:0-35504 GCA_918808275.2 Dolichovespula sylvestris
GCTATAATAACTTCGTACCGTTTTATATCGGGATTTCTTTAATGAGATGTAGAGATGATAGCAAAGGAAAGATAAATCCAACGTTTGCGAGCTCTTGGTTAAGCTTCAGAATTATTACGAATTATCGACATTATCGATGATTCGTGTAGGATTATTATGCCCAAGTTCGATCATTTTCCAGCATTGTATTTGGCAATTATGAAAGCGCTTATGATATCGATGATCTTTTTCTTTTTTAATTTATCATATTGCAATTCATAAATATCTAAGAAATTGGAATTCATAAAATTCATTTTATTGAATTCGGAATATAATTGGAATTGAATGAGAAGGTATCAAAGATAACATTTCCGGGAAACTGACTAATTATCTTCGTTTGAGACGGCATTAACCGAGTCAGACGAAAGCGTATTTACACTATCTTGTGCTTGCTACTTGTCAGACATCGTGCCGAGCTTAAAATGTGTGAGATTATAGGACGTTGGCAGGTTACAGCAAGGGCGATGCATTAGACCTCGTGGTGTTGAGCTTAATAGTATTTAAGTAAAATTCATAATATAATGGAAAATAATGAATTAAATGATAGCTTAAAATATTTTTTATACAGCGCGGGTTATTTTTTTTTTTCAGAATATGGATTTGGATGTTGATATTTTAAGGGCCATTAAATAAAATCGAATTTTGTTTATATTATCAATATTGATGAATGAAACACAAGTTTTATAACGCATATGTATCCAATCAGTTTTCTAGCTGTAAAAGTTTTTGAAAATTCTTTATAACAAAGTTCTGTATTAATTAATCAGAAAAATTCAAGATCTTGGTAATGTTGAAATAATTTTTTTTAATTTATCTTACGAACGATCCCGATCGGAATAGTCGCATAGAATTTAAGATAAGATATTTTGTAATAATTTTTATGTTTATGTCAAATGTTTGAGAATATTCTGAAAGGTAGTACAACGAATTGTTTTTCTTGAATATAATTCTGCAAGAGGATATTTCAAAGCCAAGTCTATGGTATCTCATTGTTTATGTTCCCAGACTTTATCGCTAAGACGTAAGTAGTCGGTTGAATAAATATAGTCGAACGATAACTAAGAAATAGCTAGAAGATATTCTGTTAAATAATTTCAAATGCTGTTAACTTCAAACACTGGTGTACTAGTTTGCGAGTGAAAGCCGTATTGAAATCGATATTATTCGTAGTTTATTTTCGATCGTTTTGTCAAAAGCAGGGACTTATTACCGAAACTGAAATAATATCGAAACTGATAAATACTAAAACTGATATATTACCGAACACCGAGAAAATATCGATATTTATTTCGGTTTTTTCTTTTTTATTGCAGACGTTAAGACAACGTTTCAAAAAATTCTAGAATATTTTCTTTAGACCGTTCTCACAGCAGAAGATTTACAACCGCTCCTAGTAACAGTGGTAAGGGGAGGTTTTCGGTGATCAAATATTTTATGACGATGTGTCATTGTGAGATTAGAAAATATTCAGGATTTCTTTTTATCGCCAAAAATTCGTAATAAAATAAAAAAAAAAAAAAAAAAAAAAAAAAAAAAAAAAAAAAAAAAAACTGAAAGAATGACCAATACATATCGATAAAAATACAGATGTTTTTCGAATACCGAATACCGATATAACACCGAAATGTTACGGTAGAAATTCTTGATCAAAAGTAAGTAGTTCAAGCGACACAATAAAAATTGTTTAAGTAACTCACGTTTTCCTCGCTACTTCGCCAGTCTTACTAATATCTTAGGAAAGAAGTAGTTCGACACGCCTCTCTTTTCGACAAAATTCTTGCCCTCCGCAAAGAATAGAAAAAGGTTACGAATTCGCGATATTTCTCGAGGGCCGACATTGCTTCTCCAACGTCACGTACATCTTTTCTAAGCGAATACAACTACACGTACATCTACACGTGTACATATATTTGTACTAAGTCCAGGGAAAATCGAAGATGGCGTCTCTCGAAGAAAGCAGAAGGCGGTCGTACGACGTGAATCGTGCGAGGCAGAATTATACCACGCTCCTGGGATAACGGACACTTAATTTTCGTGGCGCACAGTTCGGAAAGGAAGGCTTCGGGGTCTTATTTGGTGCTTGGCTAGAGATTTGCGACGTTCTAAATGACAGCGCGCCGCGAAAGTTTATTGTTAGGAGAGCCGAAGCGGCGGTTCTTACTCCGCCTCCTTTTCCTTCTCCCTCTTCCTTTTCTCTTCCTTTCCCTTCTTACCCCCCTTTTTCTCTCTGTCTATGCTTTACCCGCGAGACTGAATACTTTGGTCTCCACTCTCCCTCTTTTCTACCATCCTTCCTACCTCTTAGAGATCCTACGGTTCCCCATTTTCCGAGATAGAGCACGTATTTCTTCGAAGACAAACGAAATGCATTTAAAAAAATATGAGCAATATTCCCGAAGGAAAGGGTATAAGTATGGTAGGCGTCGAGACTTTCGAAAAGAGTGCGAGATATTCGGACTCCTTCTAGACATTTTATAGCTAGACATAGAATAAAGTAAAAAAAAAAAAAAAAGATAAAAAGTAAATATAGATAAATAAAGAGAGAGAGAGAGAGAGAGAGAGAGAGAGAGAGAGAGAGAGAGAAAGAGAGGGAGAGAGAGAGAGATGCCAGTGGTTATCTTGCAGACTTACCCTTTTCCATGAAACCCGTCGTTCTTATGTTAGAAAATCTTCCACGAGTGTATAAAGTTTACATGCTACTTCAGACTTCCACTAAAGTCCATAGCTCTTCCAAAGCGAAATCTTTGCGAAGAGAAAAGCTAGTGCAAAATGAATCACCTTCCAACGTTGCTCCTGTTAATATCACTTTACTTTATAACCGATGTCAAACTTACATTGTACTAATGCGTTTTATCATAAATTATTCACAATTATTATCTCTTATTTGCAACGCATACACGTGTTTACACAATATTATTGTTATCATTAAGGTGTACCTGTTACATCTATGCGATTCTATGTGAACAATACGGAATACTCCTTCTGTTAAATAGAGCGACAATAATGTAGGCGCTCAAATAGGAAGAACATCGAGTAGTGGGATGAAAATTTTGGGGCGGCAGCCTAATTCGCGTTTCGTGGAAAGTAAGCAAATAGAAGGTAGACAGTACGGTAAAGGGTCGCCGCCCTTGTTCGTGTAAGATCTTTCCCGTGGCTGTACTGGAATACCCACCCCTTTGCAAGCTTGCTGTTGGAGGATGTTAATCAGAATAGAATTTACATACGAGGCTCGTATTACCCGGTAGTCTAGCAGATGCACCAAGAGGAGAAGATAACGGTCTCGAGGGAGAGAGTATAAGTGAGAGGGAGAGTGAGAGAAGGAGAAAGAGAGAGAGAGAGAGAGAGAGAGAGAGAGGGGGAGGGTGGCACCGCAAGAGTCGCTTATGCTATCCGTAATAATGTGACGCGTAAGACAATATATATTGCGTTAGGCTTGCCCCAGGATTAACTTCATTTCACCTACGACCGCTTCCCAACCAGCTTGAACCCTTGAAAATTTGTTAACCTGCATGCCGCCCTTTATCGTCCTTATCGTTATCCACCGTTATCGCTTTTTCCTCTTCTCTCTTGCTTTCTTTTTTCTTTCTTTTTTTTTTTATCTTTTTCAACACGTGTCGTCGTTTCCCTTTCGTCAATAACTTTCCCGATATTATGTATCAGGAATGTTCCTTTCATAATTTCATTTAAACTTTTTTGTAGATACATATTTTTATATTTGTTCAGTTAAATTGCTTTTGTTTCGTGCTAGTTTCTTTTCCTTCGTATCAACTACATTATTTAAATGTGAATTTCCATTATCGAAACAATCGCACCTTTCAATAGGTTCGGGCTATGGCTATGTATTTACTCGGAAAATTTCGAACGAACGAATACACAGTCTCAAACAAAAGATGTAATTTATATGACAATTCGTCAGGCTGAATTTGGCCTCGAAACAAAAGCTTTCGTAAACATAGCAACGTAGCGATTCTAACGCAGCGTATTATCTTCGTGAGAGTTTAATCATTGAAAAGTAAAACTCAGTCAGAGAGTATGCTATCCTTTAACAGCTTCCACGTTGATGTTTTCAATACGAAAGAGATGTCTATACTTGCATTACCGATTAATCGTTTGCTTGCATCGTGTATTTGACGAAGTAACTTGGTTATAATTTATTTAACCGGATGACTAACTTTTTCCCTGCCAATTGATTTTCCTGACAATTGACGTATCAGACAATTGACTTGCTATTACCCTGATATCTTCTAGCAACAACAAAAGTTATCTTTTGTGTTCGGAAAAGCTGTCTTTTTGACTTCCCTCCTCGTATATAGTTAATCGAAAAATAGGAACTTGCGATCCTCGGAATCAAAGAATTTCACCCTTCTAATTCTCTTTCGAACGCGTCAACGATATCGATTTCTCCGAAGAGGTATTAAACGGCCGATGACCATCATTAGTTCGGTGAATTTGCATGGAATTTCTATCAACGATTTAATTCTACCACGACGTAATACCGTAGATATTTTTTGCTGGGCTCATCAAGGAGGAGCCATAACCTGACAGTACATAACATGGAATTTCACTCGGCGTAATTGAAACGAAATAAATCACTCGAAATGTCGTGAAACTAGAACTAAGAGAGGGATAAGAAGAAGTAAAAAAGAGGAGAGAAAAAATAGAGTTAGAGAGGGTAAGGTACCAACTTCTTACGATTAAAGGGAGAAAGGGGGAAGAGAAAGAAAAGAGGAAAGGCACGTACGTAAACACGAAACGTTTTCATGAGACTCTTAAAATCGGAAAGAGCTTACTTGGAGAGTTTTATCTTCTTTTACCTAGCGCATCGAGCCAAGTAGAGTTTATGTTCGTTGCTCTTTCTGCCGGCCAACCGACATCATGGAGAAAATTCTTCAAATGGGCAGGCGCGTTGACTTTGTTGGACGGCAATTTTAGTAAATTATGTCAGAATGCGGTACTGTTAAAATATTCATTGCGCGTAATGGAGCAGTGAGACTAATTTAAACTGGTCAACGTATTCGCTGTTCGTACTCAAGCAAAATTCGATTAAATATTCAGGTAGTACACGAAACTTCATAGATCCTTAGATCGTGTTGACTTTTCTTAAGTCTTCGAAAATGAAAGTGGGATCGTTCAATTCTAACTTAAACAAATTTCTACTGTCTATAATTCTACGTAGGACATACGTACGTACGTATATTAGACGGCAGAAGATAGAATTTAATAAACGTTTCAGATCTAATTACTTGCAAATTGGTATATATATATATATATATATATATATATATATATATATTGTTAATTTGACAGTATTATTTCTATCTCAGTTTCTTCATTTTTAATTATTTATTATACTTGTTTCCATTTCACATTCGTTACAACATATCATGGATATAACGTCATCGTTTGTGCGAATAAAGTTAAAAATTGCGATAACGTACGACATGATTTGCATCGTTGAATGTAAAAAGACTTTGCACGCATTTCTCTTAATCTACCATTCACAACACAGCATACGTTACTAACCATACACCTAAGTCAATCAAAGAGGAGCATTAATCTTCGTTCCTCTCACAGGGTCTGGCTTGAATTAAAAAGAGAAACTAAAATCGTAGGTAGATTTTTCTTCGCCACACATCCCCCGTTGATCTACGATAATGATACCATGTACATCCGTATGTCAGACTACGAAAGAAAAATGAGGCCATCCACCGGGTACAAAAGAAGATAAATAAACATTCGATTAATGTATAACTACTGAGACGAGATATTTAAATAATCGATTAAAATTCGCAGAGGAAAATCTCGAAGTTGGATTCCAATGATCTCTCTCTCTCTCTCTCTCTCTCTCTTTCGTAATTACGTTCGATTACGTCAGCAAAATGTCTTTCGAGTTCGCGAAACGACTTAGCGACTTTCCAGACGCGAGCTTTTGTCGAACGCGATAATATCCGGTTTGTGAATCGATTCGACGAGGAATTCGAAGAACCGATCGCCGAATTCCTGTCGCCATCTTAGAATCCCAATCCAGGAAACGGGTTCACTTCCTTGAGTTTCTTCTCCGAGGCGACGACAAACTTTTGTTTCATCCTACCAATCCGATCTTAATCGTAACGATTAATTGCTTTTGGCACGAGAACGAAGATAATGTTTGGACATCTCCCGTTTCTTGGCTCTTTCGTAGGCCCGGTGTTCGGTCATCGTTATTATCTTGATATTAGCTAGATACTCTGGCAATGAAATCGATTTCTCTTTATTTTTTATTGACCGTTATTGGTGCCAACAGAATAACGTGGATTGTATTTAAACCAATTCTAAAAACTTTCGAAGCATCGGATTATGATAAAAAGAGGTATAAAACTAGATCGGAAAATTTGGAATTCACGAGCTATCAAGCATTTAACGTGTCACTTTATTCAAGTGATGTGTAGGTATGTCTGCTGTACTTTCTGTCTGTTCTATTTTGTCTTGAACGACAGCTGAACAATTCACTGGTACTCGACATGTCACGTATATTTAGTCATGAATTATTAATGAGATTTTCTCTGGTGACCACAAGCATAGGGATATTTGGACATTTTAAGACAACAAGCCCGTATTCGTTTGATTTCAAATAATTTTGTCGGGTTGTCTGGGTAAACTAATTATGATGAAATTTTTGATGAGAAAAATTATATAGTTCGCTTATTCCGTCAAATTGTAATTTATATTTTACAAATAAATAATAAATAATAAGATGTAAATTTCTATTAAATTTTATATATTTATTTTCGTCAGTTTATTACGTTTTGCGCAGAATATTTCATTTATTTGAGGTATCGTTATAATTGAATGTACAGTAAATCGATCATTGTGTAACCTTTGAATAAAATGCAAAACTGTGTCCGTGACAAGAATTCTCATTTATATGTGAATGCTTGTCTTCTACAGACGGTCTAATTAATTTTATAACGAGTTCCTTGCATGTAGCGGAAAAGATAGAAAGAGAGATGAAGGAGCATTCATCGCATAGGACAAAACGAAAAAGCACATATAAAATAATGCTGGCCATTATTATTCCTAACATTTTCATCATGTTTCTTTACCTTTGAGATCTACATACATTCAGATTTTTGTTACACTCCAAATGTACTTCTCATGAAAACTGAGTAAGTTAATGACAAATTCAGGATCGTATATGTCCTTGTAACTTTTAATAATGCGTATCTGTAAAAAGTTACAGAATGATATGAATGTTGTAATATATATGCAATTGAGATAAAGTAGTTGTCATTCGGAGAAGCAAAATGCGTATGTATGCGTCGAAACACACTTGAGAAAAGTAAACTAATTTGATGTCAAAAGGTACGATACATGACTCCATATTTCGCGGTAAATTATAACGTAGCAATCTCAAATACAGCCACGCAAATACATTTCACACTTCGATAAACACTGCAACGTTAATTTTGAATATAAAATGGGTAAATTTTCTTGTATATTCATGATATATATTTCATTGCAAAATTATTGTATTGAAATAATGTATGTTCTAATATGTGTGTTAAATTTAAACATATAAAAGGGAACATGTGATTCTACGCAATGAAATAGAAAAATATTCGTTTATTTACATATTTACGTTCTGGAAAATGAGGATAATTTCGGACTATCATTTCTTTATAAATGTCTACATATATCCATGTCATAAAGACAAAGATAAAAAGTAAAACGTACAACAGATAGAAATACATTATCTTTAGGTAGACAGATATTTTGTAATCGATTTACGTTGTATGTGATAAGTTGTACCATCAAAGTGTGTTGTATTGTAATCATGCTATTAGAGTACGAATCAGAAGTGAAAAGAGAAGAGATTTTGGATTAAAGGCTACGCTTACGCTTTGATTTTATCCTGATCGCCATTATCATGTACACAATCCACTCAACCGCAGGAGCTTACAGCTGATCTTACAAGGGATTAGTTTTATGGCGGGAAATCTCGGACCAAAGTCTATTTTGACCATCGCGAATTGTAATCGAACTTTCAGGTATGCAGGGCAATATTACTGTCAGCTATAACACTCTATTAGCTAAGTGAACTTCACGTCAGGATATTTCCTGAATTAAATTTGCCATTTTGCTCCTCGATGCGCAACGGTATAATTGAATCTGTCATTTAGTACTTTCCCCATTTACTTCGAATGCAAGTAGTTTCGACGATCGTAAAAGTTTATCCGTACTGGTCTCTTTTTATTAAACTATAAAATAACGATGTTTCGTTCGTAGATTTTTCACGGACTTTAGAGAAACTCGGGCAATGGCTAAGTTGCATGGCTAAGAAATGTCTTCCTTTGAAATACGAACATCGAGGACTTCGATAACTTTCGAGAGAAACTGCTTATATACTATAGCGTGCATCCTCTTTCTCAATTTAATAAACGTTTATCCATATCCAAAGATTGTTAAGTAAAAATTAATTTTTTAAGTAAAAAAGAATCATTCTCAATAAATTGAATTTCGACTCAATAAATTGAATTCGATTATTCTTAAAAAAAAAAAAAAGAAAAGAAAACAATAGATCTACTTGATCTACTTCATTTATTTTGAATATTAAAAGTTTTACGAAGGCGATAGGAAAGGAATTTTCACCGAATAAGCTCTACCATACAAATATATTCAGCTTTCATCTTCACATACCCAAGATTCTGAAGTACTTTTCGTATTATTCGACTAGTATATGAAATAAATTGCATTTAATTTTTTATCCGTGTGCTAGTGAAATATTAGCGCGTAAGAAATAGGATATACAAACATTGAAATAACAGGAGTGTATTATGCATCGAATAGAAGCTTTGCCAGAGTGAAAAAAGATATCTACTAGTGAAAATACGCCAATGTGTCCCTTCAAGGTTTTATATATCGAAAAATGATGGGGATTGCCAAATCGATGCACTAAACGGGTTTAACGGGCTAGGAATAATTAGGGTGTTGGCAGTGCGCCGAACGTCGGATACAGCTCAACTCCTAGAACAAATTCGGACAAGAAGAGGACAGCAGGCATTCATGTACCAGCTATTACACGCATTACCATTTGCAGCTGTACTTCTCCTTTCGTTTTCCTATTTCTCAAATCCATTTCTACCTCAATCTTTCTATCCTTTTCCTCTCGGTTCTTTCGATAAAAAAAAAAAAAAAAAATGCGACTAATGCGTTTACAGTTTACAGTTTCCGCTAACCGTTCCTACGGACGAATCTTCATTTTTTTCCGAGATTTTTTCCTACCTCGATGAAAACCATACCGAAAGTGGAACATTCTAGCTGGAAGTATCAAAACATATAATATCTTACGAAATAATTCCTGCTTTATTAAAGTACAACGTATTTCGACGACACGATTTTCTGAAAAAAACTTTTTCTCTAAAAACTTATGAACAAAGTTACGGAATATGATTCGTTCATTTTTTGTTGTCTGAAATATTGTTCCATCGTGGTGAAATGACATAACCCCTGTCAACGAGCCATTAGGGGATTAAAAGAAACCTCTGTTTTTTTTTTTTTTTTTTTTTTTTTGTTTAATCTGTTAACTGTTGATTGTAATTGTCTTTCCGTGAATTTTTTTTCCACTGTTTACTTAATATAAGAAAAAGAATTTTAGTACATATAGATACTAGTTTGTGTGTGTGTGTGTACATATGTGTACATAATCAAGTACATACTTACCTTAAAAAGAAAAAGAGTGGAGGAATATTAACATCATATGAGCATTACTTTAATAACCAACGGAAACTAAAGAATTTGCTACATTGAACCGGACATAATATACCCGTTGGCATGGTTTCAAAAAAGAAATGACGTTCCAGTTCCTTTTCGCTTGGCGAATATTTCGACAACGATATTGCTACTCATAAGGGCTTTTCTAAGGGAAATATCAGTACGAAAATGATAATCTCATTCGTTAATGCTGTTTAATTTTTTCCTTCTTTACCCTGAACACTTCAAGCCATTCGTTCGTCTCTTATTGATATGCGTACATAAAATAGTATTAATGATTTTCATTCGAACGATTTTTATATCGAGCCTGGTCATATTGCATATTTACATTGATATATAAATAATTGTATAAATCGTCATATATACATACGTTCACAGACGGGTACGCACGAGCATATATGTTCATAGAATACCCAACTCTCTCTCTCTCTCTCTCTCTCTCTCTCTCTCTCTCTCTCGATTTAAGCTCGGTTCCAACTTACCAAACTAACGGAAACGTAGTTTTATATAAGAAAATTATGCATCCGATGCAAATGTGACACAATGGTATAGTCGGTTTTCGTAATCTAAAAATGGTACGTATTTCCATTTTCAACCATCCTGAATATTGGAATGACTATTCGTTAAGTCTTCTGTAGCAAGGCTATTTTTTGTTCTTAATATTAAACATTAAATTATCAGATATTTTTTTTATCTTAAATATTATGTAGGAAGCAGCATTTCATTGCAGGGAGCAAAAGTAAAACTCCGAAAACTTTCGTTTCAAGTCTGCGCGTTGAGTAATACAAATAAGAGCTCTAGCGCGGCGATACGTCTTTCTTGGATGCTCAAGCAGTGCAGGAAGTATGTATATATTTCCTTACTTATATGTATAAGGTGCTCCCAGAACAAAAATACTCAAATGACAGTACAACTATATGATAACTTGCGAGCCTCTATTTAATTTCCATTTATACTTTTTTTAATTAAAACGTTCTTCAAAAATCCCATATTATTTATGTACAAGAAATTTAATAATAATATAATTGGTGACTTAGATATAGATTAGGAAGAAATTTGTTAATTAGTATAATTTAGAGAGAGTTTTTTATATTGTCTCGATTTATGTCGTAATTATTATTAAGACACGCATAAGACATAAATGAAATTTTATTATATTCATCGAATGTGAGGAAACTAGATTCTAAATTTCCATATAAAATATGATTTCTTGGAAATATAAAGAAATGAAAATCTTATTCCCTGGTTCTTCCTTAAACGTATACGAAGAAGATAAATTTATGCGATTCGCATTACTGCATGGTACGCCTAGAGATGCGTTGCTTCCTAGCACTGCATTCACCCCTCGCAATGTTCCTCCTCGCTACTCCTCTTTGGCACACCCTATGAACCCCAGGTGGTTCATTGATTTACATGAGTTCGCGATACAATTCATACGATTTAAATGCTCGTTAAAATAACTTTAAAATCGCGCCACGATGGTCGGCCCGTTTCGACTCTGGTCTGCTTCTAATTTGCATAAACGCATTGAACGTGTGCAATTAAGCGAGTTAAGATTTTATTGTCAACCGGACTCAGTCCAATTCAAAACAAGATTTCAATTGCAGCAACCATGTCTGCGAAAGAGAATTAGACCGTAACGACGGTAGGATTTTAAATGGGTGGATTTAATGAAATTCGAGTCTCCATCTCTTTTCACTTTTTTTTGTACTCTTCGTTTTTCCCTTTTCGTTTTTTCTTTTTTACAATAATTTCTTTGAAATGCGATGTTTGAAAATGTTACTAAAACGTTACTTGATTTAATAATATTCTTGAGACTTTAATAGATTCTAAAGTTTCATGTACTTTTCGAATATACGATATACGTGAAAATATTATAGCCTGATCTAAAACGTATGGCCAATTTATAAGTAAGAATCGATACCAGAGAAAAGAGCGATTCGGTATCGATTTTTCTTGTATTCGCTGTAAACAAGCGTACGATAAAGTTACTTGTACACGGAACTAGAAAGAGAATGCGCGAAATTTTAATCGCTCAGAAAGAAACACTCGAGTATCTTAAGATCGCTTTAGGAGAATTATTGAATAAGTAGATAGATAGACGAAGAGAGAGAGAGAGAGAGAGAGAGAGAGAGAGAGAGAGAGAGATAGCATTTGTATAATTTTTACGGGTTTACGCGTTGAATTGCGTCATGAAAGACACTTCAGTATTTATTTTTTAAAGAATTGTAAAGAACAGCTATGTATTCTCTAGAAGATTTCGAAAATTCCAAAAGACAAAATTTATGAATCCATTATTTACAAAAAGTTCGATAGCGAAAAGAATTCTTGCGAAAGTGTTTTAAATGTTTTCGAAAAGTCTTGAAAGATCACGTACATCATGACAAATTGGGTTGTATCAAGTATTTGAGAAGTAAGACTTTTCAGAGCAGTAAAACATTTGGATGTCAGAATCGTGAAGATGTTCCCGTGAGAAAATTCCTTAAGTTTTTCCGTGAATAGCAGAACCTCCATTCCATCGTCGTTAAAATGAGCAAACAGGGTGGAATTAACATAACTAATAATAGTTGAGAATAATTGACAAATTCCATTCTTATGAGATACATTTTAAAGTATAGGAGAACTTTACTTTTTAATTGCAGGAAAGGACGTACATACGTTTTTTCAGCCAGCCAAATTCACTACGTTACAAAACAATCACAGAATATCAAAAAGTCATAGTTCACCAGTCGCATCTTAAACGAATTTTTACATTTAAGATACACTTTCCAAAAACGACTGTATATATCGTTAATAGTTAAAAAAATATATTAATAATTTTTCAAAGTTGTTTCTATTGGATAAATGAAATAAGTAGTTCGTGTATTGATTACCTCGACAGAATAAAAATATATCTTGCGTATATTTTGTATCTGTAAATAAAAAATAGAAGTTAATAAAAAATAAATATCTACTGCACAATACCTTCAAAAACTTATCCATGCGTCCTAACGATCAACTCTATCGCCTTCGTCATAGAGCTTCAGCTCGCGTTTATCAGAAACACGAGACTCTCTATGTAATCTAGTAGGGCGAGAGCGATATCCATGCAAAGGATGAGACTGTCGACCGGTTTCGAAGTAAAATGTTACGTTATTATTTTTCTGGAAACTCGCCAGTCGAGGGTTGCACGAATCCCGTGGAAATAATGAAAATTTATTCCTGAAACTTCCATTTTCGGGTCAACGATTTCTTCTTCCTTCTTTCTCTCTCACTTTCTTTCCCTATATCTTCCTTTCTTTCTCTGTTTCTTTCAGCTTCGGCTTCATCCGATTCCTGTTTACCGTCGTCGCTCGTACGTTAACATTGGCACAAAGCAAGATCATATGGCAGTCTCTCGCACATTTATATACTGGTTATCGCACTCTTTGCAACATAATATCGGGAAAGGCGTCAAGCACATTTTTTGCTTATATACTGAACTCTTTCAGATTATATCGCTAGAATCCTTCCAACGAGAAGCTATTATGATGCTTCACGAGTATCACGTCTGCCACATAGGTTTGCAGTTTTACTACTCGTTTGCTGAGACACTTTTCTCTCTCTCTCTCTCTCTCTCTCTCTCTCTCTCTCTCTCTCTCTCTCTCTCCCTCGCTCTTTTACGTGCGTACCCCATCCTCTATACGGTGCACGCGTTACGCATTAATTTTCGTGACTCCCAAAGCGTATAAAGTCTCCTTGGATTACCGAGGAAAGCAATCAAACGTTACGACTCGTTGTAAATTAACTCTAGCCTTCCATTTTAGCTTTTATTATTCTACCGATAAGTCTTGACTTGACTTTTCTGATTCTTATAAAAAAGAAAATTTGAAAGCGCAAGATTTGCAAAAAAGGAACATTAATCGATATATTGATTAATTATAATTATCGAATTTTTATGGGTTTTACATGGAAACACTAAAGAAAGGTTCAAAAAGATTTCTGATTTTGATGTTTATTTCACGCGCATTATAATTTAAAAGATTTGTCGTTGACATTTTCTGTTCTTTTACTTTTTAACAAATTGTTCTGACTGCAGAGCGTACAGCCGATTTTTTGTACTTTAATTTCATATTTGTCTATTATTCATAATAATAGAGAAAAGAGGAAAAAAACTTGGAGAAGTGGCATAAAAAAGAGACTCAAGAGCCCAGATATATCAACGTACAAAAATGAGGCATCAACAGGTTAATGTATAATATTTTACAAACTTTCGTGTGTTATATAAGTACGTGCGGATTCGTGTTGAAACAACATAGCTATGTTAATATTTACAATATAAGACTACCTTATACTTATTAGGTTGTCGAAAACAGTTCCTTTTTTCTATTCTTCTAAAACTCTATTTCACTTCTATTTCTTTTAAACGCTGCTTTCATTCTATTTAAAATTCTTTCACCTCAATTTTCTTTCCTTCGCTATTGACGTGTAAAACACGTAGTTCTATAATTCTATTTCTCCACGTTCTTAATATGTATTACGCTCGATAATTATTCAATAAGCCCACAATACGCCCACAAAGCAATGTCTTTTTTATTGTTTTCATAATACGCTTATGTTTTCATAACATACTCTATTTTCATACGAATTTCATACAAATATATTTATTAATTATGTGTTTTGATGTACTATACCTAGTTGTCTATACATGTTGATCAAAAGGTATAGGAGTACATAAAAAAAAAAGAATCTAAGCAATTACGTCATCAATTACAATTGTTTAGTATAATGATAGAGCAATATTGTAGGATATAATAATGTATGTTACTATTATTAGGAAGAACATTATCTCGTATCTATTAATATTGAATCTTAATAAAAGAACTTGATATAAAGTCCCCTTTAATTTACTAGCGACTTCTTAAATAAGTTTTTAATAGTTTTAAACGCCCCTGAACTACCTCCTATCGTTGTAAGTTATTAAAACGGTCTTATGAATGAAAAAGTTGTAAGAAAAAGAATATACTTGAAATCGGGAATAATTACGTCGGCACAAATTGATTCTTAGTTTAATTCATAACTTTTAAGTAGTTCGAATTATTCTTGATATTCTATTCGGATCGTTGAAATATCTTGAGCTTTTGTAACGCACCGATGAGTCAATTTCAGCAAAAATGGTTCGGTACGTTCGACAATTCGAGAATAGAAGCTGGAAAGCTAGCACGATGCAGACTCGAAATGATTTCCACGGAGGAAGAATGTCTTTTAATTAGAGGAGAAGTGAAAATTTACAAAACGTGAGGAAGTACCTACAGTTCGTGACGCAAACTGGTCTCATTTACTTTTAAATGCGTAATATGAAAGGTGGCGGTGGTGGTGTCGCGACACTCGCCCTCTCTTACTATCCCCCTTTCTTTTCGTGCATTTCACTCGACTTTTACACAATGGACGCATTTCTACGGGTTGCCAACGCCATCTGCATTCCAGGTGGCCATTGTAATACCCATAAGAGTCACGAGCACGCCGTAATAAGAGCCTACTGGTACTTAGCATCCGAAACGTTACCCTTTAATTTTCAACCCCACTGTAAGAATTCATCTAACCCAGTTTCGAGTGAGTTCACTGAAACGTTACCGCTACTGCTTTCGTCAGAAGAACGAACGGGTCCTTTCTTTCAACCAAGCGAGATACTTTAACATGTACTTTATGCTTTTTGCGATATCACATATATCTTTGTTGTGAGAATTGTTCCAATTTCGAACAGCGTCAATTATTAGGTATTCCGAAAATATGGTTTTACATACGGTTCATCGAACGACGACACTTCGTAATCGCAAAATATACATTTTTGTCTGCCCACATTGAGGGATGATATAAAGTATACAAGATAAAGGAAATACGAGAAGATGAAGAAAAATCAAGTTCCAAGGAAAGCAATGAGTACGAAAATAAGAGTGGAAATTAACGGGCATGAAAAATGAATTGCAACGTGGCTGGTCGGAAATTTACGTTTGAAAGAACATTAAAGAATGAAAGACGGGTAAACGATGATGCTGAAATATTTTGGGCGAGCATCGAACCTCATAAGTTTCTTTTCGATTGTAATGTTAGTTATTTGGCATTCGATATGTTCCTTTTAAAACTGCAATTTCCATTTCTTTTTTTTTTTTTTTTTTTTTTTGGTAAAAATTCTGACGAACGAATATATCTACAAAATGAATGAAATCGTTAAAATGATTTACGATAGTTCGTGATTAGTTGTGTGAAGACCGCCATTTGTGCGAATATCAATGAAATATAAAGTGATTGCATCTATCTTCCTTTCGGACGACGATAAAAGAATTTAGTTCGCGAAGAAAAGAGACGATTGAGGAGCTACCGTGAGGAAACTTTTTTCTTTGTTTTGCTTCTCAGTTTTCAGCATCGAAGGAAAATAACGATGTCACCTTAAAAATATTTTTTCAAAACGTGTCAATCAAAAACCTTACACAAACTCCTTTAATGAGTTAAATTCAAGTTTATTTTATCCACAGAACACCTTATCTATCCCTCATTATCAGCTTGAACAAAGTTAAACGTTCACGTAAATAGACGAAAATGATCGTAACCTTGATCCTTCAATCTTTCTTATTTATTTTCCTTTTTCCCACGATTTAATGAATTTAACATCGTCGTGTCGTTATATAACGATGTACTGTGAATAGAAGACACGCGGGTAAAAGCATAAGAAGATTTTATACGTAAAATTTCAAGCGTGTCGCTACAGTGTCATTAATGCGAGGAGATGAAATTTCGATTTATGACGACTCGTTCGACGATGTACGACAGAAACGAAGAAAGTGGAATAGGGAGGAGAGATGGCAGGAGATGAGAGGAATCGTGGTTTCGAGTAAGCGGAAGGACGACGTTTTAGTTGGACTCGTGGTTACGAAGAGAAACGGAAACGGCCGCTTCTGTCATTGTGTCCTCACTTCGCACCACGAATTCGAGACGCTCGAACAACGTTCTCTGACGTTTCGTGTTCGATCGTTTAACGCCCGATTAAATGCTGCTGGCGTATTACGTATTGTTGTCCATTCCTCCTCCTACGTTCTCTGACACTTTGAACTACGTCCTCACGTTACCAATACATTTTCCTCCGATTCCTCCGAAATTCTGTTTCATGCCCAATCGCTTGTGTTCGATTTCCTGAAGCATTTCGAGGACCACCATATCTTGGATAAATTTAAGTACCTCTATTCCGAGTAATATAAACGCGTTCTCCTTTAACTACATTTCGTCGCGCATTAATATGAAAATCTTTTCTTTTTCTTTTTTTTTTTCTTTTTTTTTTTTTTACGGTGCAAATTTCGAATCTCGAAACAAAGCGAGCGAAACAATCGGAAATATTGTGAAAACGTGAAATATTCAATTTCATCGTCGGAAAAACGCTGACTACCTCAAATAATTCAGATATCGTTAAACTTTCTAGCTTGGTATTAAACGTTTCTCAGCTTTACACGCACTGTTCGTCGTGTACAAAGTCGAATAACCTCCGAAGAAAAAAGTCTCTCAAAGATAGAGGGGGTGAGTGGTATGGTATGAGGTAACGGAGGGGGGAGGGGTTGCGAGAGGTAGACAGTAAATAGAGCAAAATGAGTAAACATAGAAAAAGAAGGAACTGGAAAGGGGGTGAACTCTCTCAAAGAAAGATTAAAGAGAAAAGATTTTCTAAAGAGATGCGAGAATTTGCTCTGACTTCTCGAACGGCGGGGCTTCTTTGTGAGAATGAAAATTCTTGCAGCTTCGTTGCAATTACCTTTGCTACCAATGCTAACGATGCTTTATAAGTCAAACTTGTATAGGAGACAGTACCGGTATCGGCATTATTCGAACAATAGACACGACTCATCGACGAAGTCCGACATCGTTCTTCTCTCTTTCTCTCTGTCTCTCTGTTTCTGTATCTTCTGAATCTCATTTCCGCCGAGATTCCTTCGATATCACTTTAATTCCTTTTCAAAAACTTTTCTCATACTATATAAATAAAAGAAAATCTATTTCACTTGTTGCTGAAAGTTAATCGTTGATCGTAACACAATTATTGAAAGAAGTATCAAGATTTTAGAAAAAATCCATATTACCATAACCGAACAAAATCTATTTCTGTACGTTTGATACCGGCTATCTCAAAATCTATACGGACAATCAATTTTATCTCATTCGAAAGTAAAGACAGTTGTCTCATTTCAAAATTTTCTACTACTTTTGTTTGAGTGCTTTAAAAAAGAAAATGCATACTTTTGTTGATATTCGTAAACATGTATAAAATAATTGTGATTTCAAAGGTACCTGTGCATTAACTTTTTAAGAAAGCATTTTTCTACTATATTTTATATTTATTTTATGAAAACAAATAAAGTATTTAATTGTAAATAAATAAATTTAATTTTCATATAAAATATTTTTAAAAATATTTGTTTTGTTTGAAAAATGGATTACTTCTCAAATAATTTTAAAAAGTTAGTTTAAAATAATGTTATTTGAAAATTTCTCAAAATCTCCAGGTTTGCGAAGAATTAGTGGAAATATATTTGTTATTATGTACATAATACTTGTTGAAATTACTCCGACGACATATTTGCTTCGCAGAGATTCCTGTTTTGTTATAATATTTTACATACGTGGAGGTTCAGTTAATCCGAAGACATTCTTGCAATCCTCTTGATTCCGTAATGTTCTGTCCTCAATTCGAACTATTCGACTATAATAATCGTAGTACGTAAGGAACGCTGCGTAACCGTATCATCGATGATTCAACCTTAAACAACAAAATACTTACTTGATCATTTTACAAAATTAATTTTATTAAAACAATTAAAAAATATTAATTTTAAGTATAAAACTGTTTATTTATAATGAAAAATTTATTTTAATATAAATCAATTTTTCCTTTCATTTAAAAACGGAATATAATTAAAGCATAAATTCTTCTTTAAATACCTTTATTACTTATTTTTGTTTACGGTTGTCCTGACCCTACCTTATTAAGAAAAAGAAAAAAAAATAAATAAATAAAAAGAACACCTTGCAGCGGTGCTTGAAAAGACATAATCTTGGTCGAAGATAAACTCGAAGGTGGCATTGAAAATATACAATGATATTGATGAATATTTGTGATCGAAGACACGTTGAGATGGTTTACTGCACAAGAACAGGTTGCGCCAGTACCCAAAGTGGTTACGTCAGCGAGAAGGAGAGCTGCTAAACCGGTTCGATCGGGGATGCAATTCAGTAGCCACAAAGCAGCGTTTATCGGGTCTGCTACCGTCGACGATAACCCATCATACTAGAGCTGTGAACGGCAACAATGTGTAAAAGCAAGAGGGGTTCGATGGGCGGTGCTTTAGGGTACAGGAGTTAGAGTTGTAGGGAGTGGTGACCGTCATCTATATGATGCCTCGTTTCCTCTGTCGCAACTGGCCGGCTTTGTTGCGAGGAAAATGTAGTTTGTTTTGCTTTCCGATGCACGACAAAAAATAATCGAACAACGCGGATTTATCTTTGACGTTTTAAATTTCATCCAACCCGCTCGTCACATATCAAGGGATAAAGCGATTTTTATTTCACTACAAAATTGCACTCGTATGATACTCGTAAACGATGTATCCTTTTTGACTACCCATCAAAGACGATCATCAATAATCCTCTTTTTGTCAATTACGAAATACGCCTAGGTTTTATTAAGGCTATGAATAACGGAAGATTAGTTGATCATTAATGATTCATAATGAAGCACCGTAAGTTAGTAAAATTCCATGAAATGTAAAGAAAAAGTGATGGAGAGAGTAAAAATAATTATGTGATAATAGGAATGATAATTTTTTTCTTCCTACAGGAGAAGAAAGGGTTCTCCTCTTGTAGGAAGAAAAAAGAGTTATTTCTGAGGAATGATATATTATATATAGCGTGTCTATTTATATAGAGATTTTATAAAAGTTCCAAGTTGAATATACAATGATATAAAACGGAAAGGGCTAAACAGCTTTCTCTCTCTCTCTCTCTCTCTCTCTCTCTCTCACACACACACACACACACACACACACACACACTTGTGACAAAAGTTCCGAAGAACTCTAGGGTATATTTTTGAAAGAACAACTTCGAGAGAGAGAGAGAGAGAGAGAGAGAGAGAGAGAGAGAGAGAGAGAGAGAGAGAGGGAGAAAGAGAGAGAGAGAAAGAGGAAGAGAGAAGAGAATAAAATCAACGGTAGGTTTTGACGAAAGAAAGGGTCTGTGCTTTCACAATTTGCAATGTAAAGTGACCATCAAAAAGCGTACGTCGAGAACACCGAGAATTGGAAAATAAGTCAGAAGATACTGCCTTCTCGTTGTCCTCTTCTTCTTACCAGAAGGTAGAAAATCAAACACAGTCTAGTTCCTTCTTCCCTACGTAAGAACATAACGGAAGATCCTTCCGTTGTCAAACAAATCGTCCGTCCTGGAAAATAATATCTTCCTCGTCGAAAGTGCAGTCAATTTCATAATGGTGCATCAAAGAAAGTCTAACGAGCTTTATTCACCGAGATCAAAGAGTATCTCTGTTCTCTCACTGAACGATACCGTTATATACCATACGCAATTTCAACCAGAATAATTTACGAACGCTACTTCCACGCGCGTAAAGTGCTCAATAGGTGTTGCCACGAAAAAACCTTGACGTTTTTTTTTTTTAAACAGTAAAATTTGTTTAATTGAAGCACGTGCTTTTTAAAATATAAAGCCATGTCATAGATGAATGATAACTAAATATCAGATTTTCTAAAACAATTTTAAATATTTTTATGTGTTTGATATTAACTGTTCCGAGGTATGAATAGTATTTCATTTTAATTTTCAATATCTGTCCATATCAGATTTCTTGAATTATATGTTTATATATAAAATATATATATATATGTATTTATTAATTAGTCATGGCTAACATATATTTGCATATATACAGATGAAATAAAATGTATTAATTAAACGTATAACAATGCAATGCTGAATTTGATCGAGAGTATATTGTTATTCCTTTATTATTCTCCGGGTAATATTCATATTCAATTTTATATTCGATTTCGATCGCTATTGTATTCTTTAAAAAAGTCTTGAATTTTGTGTTTCAGGTCGCCTGGCTGAGAGTCGATACACAGACTATCCTGACGATAGCTAATCACGTGATAACGAAAAATGATAGAATCAAAGTGACGCACAGCGAGCACAAAATGTGGTATTTACATATACGAGATGTCAACCCAAAAGACCAGGGATATTACATGTGTCAAATAAACACCGAACCTATGAAAAGTCAAACTGGTTTTTTGGAAGTTGTAGGTTGGTTCGCCGTATTCCTCTAATTAATAACTTTTTTTTCTGTGTGCTCACGAATCGCAGAATACTTAAATGTAGTTGATCGCTAAATAAAAATATGAAACATCGATGAAACATACAAATGCTTTATTAAAAGATCATTCGAGAATAAAAAAAAAAAAAATGCAATTAATCTATAACGTGAAGTTGTAATCTCAGTGACACTATACTAGATATCCAATATCGAGCCGTCTCTAGGGGAATAGAAAGATTGGAAGACCGTGTTACGCGAGTATGACGTTTCGTCGATGTAACATTTGTGACAATACATGTACAGGAATAGCTTGCATGTCTGATTTTTCGTTTCTTTGTTTCTTTCTTTTTCTTTTCTTTTCGCATACAAAACGAAGTCGAAGGTATGTGCATATACCTATATGTTCGCAGATAAAACGTTCGAGACCACAAAGGACTCATTAAAAGTTTCTTCTTCAGTAAAAATGCGTCCAGTGCTCTTTAATAATTTCGTATTAGAAAGTTTCTGAAATTACGAGTATGTAACTTCGTTCTAACTACTTCGAGTAAGGTTTTTCAACTAAATTCCTTTTACAGTTCCTCCAGACATTCTCGACAATTCGACGAGTGCAGACATGGTCGTTAAAGAGGGCAGTAACGTGACATTGCGCTGCGCAGCAAGAGGATCACCACAACCGATCATCACTTGGAAGCGTGAGAATGGCGAACTTATATCTCTTGGAGATGGCCAAGGAGGTAAGATAAGGAGCTTTTCGTAATGTCACAATTTATATTCTCCCAAAGAAAGGATGAAAGAGAAAAGGGGGAGAGAGAGAGAGAGAGAGAGAGGGGAAGAAAAAGGGATATTTTTACAGTTATCAAAATAATATCACGAATCTCACACACAACTCGTAATTTTGTGGATATGATAATTTCATTCCAAATCCAATTTTAATTACGACACCCGATGGTTACATAAATTTCTTTGGAAATTCGACTCCTGCGTTATAATGTTCTGTGATAATGATAGCAATAAAAATACTTGCATTGAGTACTAATCAGCGATAAATAGAAATTGGAACAATAAAAAGAAACAAGAAAGCATATCCAAATGATATGAAAATGGGTAAATAAAGTGATCGAAAGATGATATCGTTAAACTATCCTCCGTATTAAATTATCTTCAGCAAAATAATTCTGCTACGCAATGGTTCGGCATAGCGTTCGAAAAAAATTTAAGAGATGACTCCAACTGGGAAATATTCCGATTATCACGACATTTTTTTTTTTCAAGATTATTTCATTCAATATTTCAAAAAAGCTGTAGCTTATAAACAAACAAATCTAAGGATATAAGGTCGACTTTCTGATAACTTTAAACTAATAAGAATGATGTTTGGAAAGGAGTAGGAAATTTAAATATATCGATGCAGAAAATTTATTTTTGATGTATGAAATTATTCGCATTAACATATTCGCGTTACATATTCGGATATACCTTTATTTTATTTTCAATTACTTGTGGAGCAATATCAGTGCACATGGGATCCATTTAACGGGACTTATTTCGTGAAGCATATTTTATGTATTTTTACCTCGTGAACCAAAGGTAAATCAATTGATTATCTCGAGGTCACGATTTCGAATACTTTTCAACCATGTAGTATATAGAATACTCGTTAACAAATCATATGCTTCATACCAGCATATTATCTTCGTACGAAAATTATACAAGTAATATTATAGAAGAAAAAGAAGATTAGTCAGTTTAATGAGCCAGTAAACAAATCTTTACTTCCTTAATATTACACACGATCGTATATTCCCCAAACGAGGCAAGATTTAGCGATTCGTGTGCGTCTTAAAATAAAATAAGTTACAAATGATTTCTGAAGGAAAAATAAATTCATACAATTGAATTCAGACTTGTGACGCGCTGGGCTGTGTATCGTGTAACTGTTCGTAACAACGATTCCTTGGTTTGAGTCATTCACGGAACTAGTAGATTGCGAACAGTTTGCTATGATAGATATTATTCTGTTTGGTCAACAATTATCGCCAAGTTCTTCGCTTAGTTTGAATTCGTGTTCAAAAGTATATGATTTGATTGCCATTCCGGAGCAGAGTGTCATGACCATGATCTAAGTTTAGTTGCTCCCACCCAACGACAGATCATGTGACACATTAATTAGGCGGGTGGAAAGGCACATCTGGGCGCCTATACAAATACTCATAACTAGAGATGGTCGGTGATAAAGGTATCTGTGTAACTCGACGGTGATGTCCTTTTTCCTCTGATTTTAATTAGATAACAGAAAAACTGTTACATATTTTCTATATGAACTCGTTCGAATGTTACCTTTCCATCGTCTTTTTTTTTTTTGTTCAAGACAAACGATTCGTTAGAATCTAATCGTCGGTCCCATTTATCATTAGAATCCCTGTCTGCAGTGGTCCTTTGGTCTTACTTATTTAGAATTTTACCCGGGCTTATCCGCTTACAGCAGATACACTCGAATGCAGACATTTTCCGGGGGAAGACACGATGGCAATTCATCATCTGTTCGTCTTCCGAGGTGTTCACTTGCAACAAGAGATCCGGTCGTCTACGTTGTTAAATTTATACTAGACGTAGATAATGCGTAAAACATTTCTTCCTTTAACTGCGGCTTTACGATACACCGAGAAAAATTATACGCTTTGGTTTATATCTACTCGTTCGGCCACCCGTCGTGATTTGCCACGAGATCGTCCGCCTCCTGATAAATAAACGTTTACCTTGCTTCGTTTTTCTCTTACTCGATATGTCTCATTGTTCGTCTCTCTCGCGCTCGAGCTACTATCGACGATAACTTTTTATGATAACGTCCGACCTATATTATTAGAGCTGCATTCTAACGTTCGGTCATTTTATCTAGAAAGTATACTTACATATGTACATATTTACATATGTATATACATACATTGACCAAGGTATATAGCTATATAAGAATATAGAAGAATAGATATCGTGAATCGAATGCTTTCTTGAATTTTCCTTCTTCTTCGATCACGATCACTTCTTCCGAGCATTTATTTTAAATAAGAAACTTTTCGACTCTACTTTAACATCGATCGATCGTAGATGTGCTTCCAAGTTTTGTCTCTAGGAGTTATTTGGTATAATGTATCTCACTTTCATTTTTTTTTCTCTTTACAATTTATCGCAATAAAAATTTTAGAACAGAATATTTCTTTTTTATTGACCAAATATTTACACTCAATTACCGTCATGGAATTATGAGTAAATTTATTGATTTTATACCGTGAAATGTGAAATAACAACATGATGGTTATGCTTAATAGTTGTATTTGTATATACAACTTGTTAAATGAAAGTCACATTGATTAATTCATTTTCAATTACATACAATTTTCGAGCTTCGGAGGGATCATTATGAGAAAGAGAGAGAGAGAGAGAGAGAAATTGCCGTACCATCTACAAATGTTATTGTGATTATCTTCATAGAAATTAATACATTTACAGTATAAATAAGGTACAAGAATGTTTCATTGGGAAACTCCAGAGTTGATTGGATAGGTTGAGGTGATTACTTTTTGAAGTTGAGCTTTGAATTTCTTATTATATTAACTATGATCGTAATATAATAAAGAGAGGGTGTAGGAGTAGTTTTTTTTTTTTTTTTAGCTTATAGAAGATACCGATGTGTCAGACTTTGTCAAATGTCTATTTAATGTCTAAAAAGGTAGTAGAACAATATTTTCACCTTCCAGATCTTGTCTTATATAATCAACTATTTTGTGAACTTGTTGGAGGATCCAGTATTGTTTTCTGAAGGCAAATTAATGTCTTGGTATTACATTTAATTTAGTTAGTACAGGTTCTATCTACGTTTTAGCAAAACGTTTTCGAATAGCTCTGAAAGAATCAGTAAAATCTGATTTGATAATTTTTTATATGTAGATTAAACAGGCTTGTTTATTACTACAATATGTGAAATTTCCGACTATTTATAGCATTGAATATCGAAGTTAATGCAATAGTTTTTTTGGAAAGCTCTCTGACTATTTTACCTTTGATTAAATCTTTTAACCTTTATTCCAAGAGTCTTTTCACGATTTATTCTTCTATTTATTATTAATTTAACTTAGTCATTCGTAAATGATTTGAAAGGTGGACATAACTGATAAGGAATTTATAAATATTTTTAAAATTCAGAATCTATCATTTGAGAATTTAAGAGGCAAAATTAAATCGTTTAGAATTTTAGAGGATATATTAAAGATTAAATGAAATATTTCGGCAAAATATATATCAAATGCATCTACCTTCTCTTGAGGACTTCTATCCCAGCATTTTTACAAATTTCAAATAGATGTAATCTTCTCTCTTGGTCTGGTAAACATTTCAGTCTTTCTTATCAGGGAGAATAGTCAGTAGCTTGGAATAGAACACAACGAACATAAAACGATTCTAGACTTATTGTGGAAATGTCTGAACATATAAAAGTAGCATTTATTCAATCTTTTATTTTGTTTTCTCTTCATCTATATTTAATGCCAATGTTATTAATTTAGTATAAACTGAAATATGTAGGTAAAAATTACGTTAGAAGCATCTCATGTTATGAAGAAAACTCACGTAATTACATGCAACTATAGTATTTATAGTTTCAACACGATATGTATTTCATTGTACACTTTCAGAATTATTTATACTTCATATAAATATCTTGAATATTTCGTGTAATGTGTGGTCACATACACTGGTAAAGGGATGTAGAATTGGTAAATGGTAGACTATGTTTATAAAAATATAAGCGGTATATGTACAATAACATTCGTTCATATTAGGTTTAGTTTTATTATATTAATATTCACTATTTATTATTTAATATTCACTGAATACCTGCATTTATTCATGAATCAATTTAACGAATCTTGCATGCTGTGTTCAGATCAATGTTCTGTTTTCATTTTTGATAATATATTTATTAATTGAGAACCATGTTTATTTTTCACAAATTTTAATGTTATATGAATTTTCAGAAATATTGTCCATTCTCCACAAATTTCAATTGAATGCACAAAGAATTGAATAACTTCATACAAATAGCATTTAAGTACGACATACTAAATAGAAACAAAGCTTGTCAATAGAAATTGAACTCTAAATAAATCTATTCAGTGCACGTCAAAGAAACTACACCTCGTTTTACGTAAAAATAAATATTCAGACGCGAAACATTTTACTTAATAGTTTCCATTTGATTTTATTTCATACAAAATCACCTTATTGATTGTGTCATCAGTTGCGGAACGCCTTGCATATTCTCAATCTAATGATCGATTGATACATTTTACAAACTCGAAAAACAGGTTCAAATTATTACTAACAATGATCAATTTGTTAGGATTTTGTCGTAACGTTTTTAGAACGAAAGCCACACAATGGATGCCTCCGACAACCAGAGGAACAAAATGATTAAAATATTTGTAAAAATTACAGAATTTGTACAGTAGGATTTTTTTTTTTTTTCTTTCGAGAACGAGTTCAGAAGTAAATTGCTTTGACCATTCAGCTCCTCCGCGAGCAATGCCGCTGGCACAGCCATCGTATCTCCTCTCTCCCTTTCTCTCATCCTTTCTCTCTCTATTTCGTTACTACTGTTTCATCTCTTTTACCTTCACGCCTCCTCTCTTTTCATTCCACCTCACACACCCTGTCACCGACATACTCGACCTCGCTAACGTGTGTGTGAATAAAATCCTGGGCAAACCACCGAACCTATTTGCTAGAAACTGTCCACAAATACGAATGGGAAATAAAGTTTCATCGCCGTGTGTGAGCACGCAAAGTTTTAAAACCTTTGTGCTTCGATTGGAAGAGTACAGGGCATATCTACATACATGCCGATACTTTCCCAGTTGCGGTATGAAATTTCACGATTTAACGAAAAGGTTTTGTCACATGCGAATGTATTTAAGATGCTTTTACACCTACAATTGTATTTTCAATTTCTATTGTTCGATTAAATAAGCCGTGTGAATTAATTATAATCAAATAAACATCTAGTGCAATGAATTTATAATTATTGTTGTTTGAGATTCCTTTTACAGTATATTAATTTCAGTTAATTATATCCATTGAATTACTTGGCATTACTATAAATCAATATCGTCTACAGCTCATTACTATAATCGTATATCGTCTACAGCTAAATGATATTATAATATTTCAGTAGTATATTCAATTCAATTAAATCGACAAATTCTACAAAACGAACGAATAAGCAAAATACAATGCGAGATACAATCTTACAGCGAAATTTAACAAAGGCACGAGAAGATCAATATGAAATATATATTGTATCAAAAAAAAATAGAATCACCGTAACTATGTTCTTCTTTTTCTTTTTTTTTTTTCAATTCTCTACAGAAGTACGTTATAACTTACGGACCGTGAAATAATAACTGCTATTTTACGTCAAAGCGAGGAAAGTGATTAATTTACAAGAGATTTCCAAATAGTTCTCGTAAAATGTTCTTATGAATTCCGCGAGAATCACATAACGACAGTAGTATATTTGAAATAATATACAGTAACTGCAGACCACCAGGTTCTTAAAAATTATATATTATAAACATGTCTGCCACGATATCATTACGAACTAATGTGTGCAGAAATATTGAGAAACGTTGCTCTGAAACACAGCAACAGAGAACATTTGGTAATATTAATATACCTATTCGAAATAAAAATTAACGGTACATTTTGGAATTTGATGAGGAATCTATATTTATAATTAAAACAAGACGAAAGGGTCTGGGAGATAAGTGGAAAATTATTACTCCTTGGTTTTAATAAAATTCCTGTGTAATTTTTCAATTTCACATCATTCTACATAGACAGAATACCCTAGTTACTTTGTCGAATGATAAATATAATTTCTATTTTTCAATATCTTTCTATTTTCAACCAAAAATATCAGAATCGAATGTGTAGCGTTTCGATGAATCGTGTTGGCAAGGTTTGGCCCCGTGTTTCGTGTTAAATGGAAATCCATACTCTTAATTAAAATAAAACGAGCGAGAAGTAAAAGCGGATGATAAAACGGAAAGTCGATTCGGATAAAATCGTCGATAAAATCTGATCCGGAAGGAGAGGACAGATTGGAGATGAAAGAGAACGTATAGTATATCGTGTGAAGCTTTTACACGGTACGCGTTTATGAAACTCGGGATTTGCAATTAAACAAAGAGCTTGAAAACCGTAACGTCGTCGAGAGCAGCTTTGGCACGTTGATATCTCTTTATCTCTCTCTCTCTCTCTCTCTCTCTCTCTCTCTATATATATATATATATATATATATATATATATATATATATATGTTCCATTTTATGTGTCTCTATATCTTTCTTTCTCTTTCGAGCAGGTGATTACACAGAGTTGAGTCCGCGGCGCTACCATTTCAATAACATAAATTGCCTCGTGCAGAGATTAAACATCTCGTAATACTGGCCGAACTTCGTACTCGGGACGAAAATTCAAACCGGTGAACTACCGCGGCAACCGCCTTTTAGTTTCCCTTGCGTTCCGAGATTTACGTGCAACGCATGGCCCGCGTTCTCTGTCTGCGGTTGCCGTTTTACAGACGCGTCGAGAACCAAGTTCTCTTCTTCCTCTGATAACCCACGCCCTACCCCCTCCTTTGCCTTTACAACACCACCACTACTTTCTCCTCTTTCTCCTTCTTCTCCTCCTTGTCGTCGTCGTTATCGTCGTTAAGTATTTTAAGAATTTCTCGTTTTCTACCAGTACCTGTGGTAGACGTTGAAATGAAATGCTCTTTTCGTTGAGACCGGCATTCCTTCGCAATCTCTTTATGAGCTTATCAAAATCCTGTACTTTTACTCGATCGTCATTTAGAAATTAAAAAGAGTCAAGCAAAAAGGAGCGATTAGTCTCGAACTTTCCCATTTGATCTACTTTTTATTTGGTACAGTTGATTAGCTCGGTTTTTATGAGAAATTGGAATAGTTCCGCTACCCTGAAATAAAAAGTACATATTTAACGAAAAATCGCCGATCGATCGGACGTTGATTGAAGCAAAGACTGATTAGTTGATAGAGAAAGAGCGATCGTTAATTGAGACGCGTTCGAGCGTAAACGTACTACAGGGAAAGATAATTCGTGGTGGTGCTTTTGCTTCGTTCTCCCGAACGAAGATAGCGGAACTCGATGAAAACGTAGAGCTAAAAGAAAAAATAAAACAAGAGAGAGAGAGAGAGAGAGAGAGAGAGAGAGAGAGAGAAGAGAAGCGAAAGGAATAGAGAGAAAAATAAATAGAAACACGGTGAGAAAGAAGAAAGAGTCCTGTTCGTGCCTAAAAATGATTATCTAAGGAACGTGAGCGCGTGCATAAATACACATATGTATATATATATATAGTACCTACATATATGGTGGTCTACTGATAACTGGAATTACTTCAACATGTCAGTAAATATTATCTACAACTAAAAAATCTAAAATATATATGGACTATTAACAAAAAGAGAGCAATATAACGTGGAAACTGTTCAAATTTTTTTATTACTTGTTCTTGTCGAGAGATTTGAAGATAGTTTTTAATTTTTTTTTATGAGAAGCTCTATTTATTTTCTATAATTAAGAGTACAGATAATATTATATAGAATTTAGTCATATCGAATACTTTCTGTGTACATTGATATTATCTTTATCGCGGATTCATTTCGATTATATAAATCAGTATAAAACTTTGGTTAATATAGCAATATATGTTTCAAACTTTTACATTACTGTTAATATTTACAGAGATATTGAAGTGGTTTCAGTTATGAGTATCACCCTGTATATTGTGCTTTGTAAAAGCCCCCATTAATTTTCGTGGTGTCTCGAGGGCAAATGCTTGTGCCACGTCGTACTGGCCGCGGCAACCCTACAGAAGAGGCGAATGCAAACCGTTTATGAGGAAGGGAAAGAGAGAGAAAGACAGATAGACAGAGAGAGAGAGAGAGAGAGAGAGAGAGAGAGAGAGAGAGAGAGAGAGAGAGAGAGAGAGAGAGGAAGATGTTATTCGATGAAGACTAGCGTTCTTCTATAACAGGAAACTTTGTCGGTTTAAGTTTATTACAGAATTTCATGCAAGATAGAATATTAAAAAAGGCAGGTATACATTGAACCTTGAACGAAAGCTGTTGCTGATGAAATTACTCGATAGATCTTATCTTTTGTCGAAAAACTCTTAACGTGCGGTTTACAATGTAAATGAAGAACGTATTAAAAATATGTTAGTTATAATTTATAAATTATGATTTAATTTGCATACATATTTTATTATTTTCATTTAGTCAAATAGACTATCGACTTTTTATTTCTAATATTATATATTATATTATATTCAAGCAAAACACTTGTAATCGTTACTTTTATATTTAGAGGAAAAAGAATTTGTGTGAAAAGTTGCCTCAATTGATTTACATACGTGTGGACGTACGTCGTGCCAGATTCGACGATACGTTCGTTTCGAGTTCGCGATAACGTTTCAGGATCTATCTTTGTAAAACGAAGAAGAAGAATGGAACACGTTTATTTTCACTTCCTTCAGCGCGAAAGTAGAAGAATATTTCTTCGGGTGGCGAGAACTACGGAGAAAGGATACGAACGTGTCGGAGATTCGTTGCATCGCTTTCAAGCATCCCGTTAATTCACGCTCTCTCCCGCAATAAATATTTTTAACGCCTACTATATAGCTCGCTATTTAATTACCCAAAGTATTTTATTTCGTTACATCTTTGCGCGGAAGAGACTTTCCCGTTTTTTTATTAATTTGTATTCCTTTATGCTTTACCCATTTCGATTTCTTCTTTATCGAATTATATATAATGTATTTATTACCTACGTATTATTTCAAGTACGTGCAAAAAATTAAAGATTAAAATGTCGTTACTTTTCCATTTATTACTAAAGTTCTAAACTACTAATGTTCGGCATAACGATAATGTAACAATTTCGATAATTTAACTAACTTTCCAATTATATCACGAACCAACGTTATCAATAAATTTATATCGTTATCATTATCGAAATATCTTTGTAAATTTCAGAATAGAGTGCTTTGCATGTTCATGAATTGTAGCCGATAATTAACACGATATATTAATAATGTTCTTTGTTAATGTACCTATCATTAATAAGTACTACTAGTCATTTGTTCCAAATGTATTTCATGAAATAAACATAATAGATTCAGCAGTAATAGAATAACATATAGTCGGACTTCGCCGCAAGATATTCGACTTGGCAAGAAGTAGGTGACAAGTGTTTAGTGCGCAATGGAGACGGTTTTGTTGCTAGAATGTGCGAGCTTCCGATGTTTACGGAGATTGGAGCAATCGACAAAACCGTCGGGTCGTTGTTCGTAGTGATTAGTATCGGTGTTACAGAAATACAAGGCATCTCGGTTTGGCCGGTATTAATTTTGGATCTACCACTACGTTGTTTTTACTTAGGCAAACGAAGTTTCTTGTTCGAAGATAACGCTCGATTGTTGATGATCTATTTATATTGCTCGACGGAAAAATTCAAAAAGGAAGAAAGATCACACAGAAAAATAAAAATTACATTTGGATCGATCAATTAACTAATAATTATAATAACTTTATATTATTTTCGCTTTGTAAGCGTTTCAAAAGCAATTATATAGAAATAAAAATATCCAATACGTTACACTTTGTTGCAGTTAGTAGCGTCGAAGGATCGATCTTCAACATCATGAGAGTGAACCGGTTACAGATGGGAGCGTACCTTTGTATCGCTTCAAACAGCGTTCCACCTACCGTCAGCAAGAGAATTATGCTTATAGTACACTGTGAGTATATTTAATGAGGAAACTTTAGCCTCGATGAAGGAAGCTTAATCCTTAATCGTATAGATCATTAACTATTCTGAAATAGTAATCATAAATGTATGTTTCGTAAGCCGATAGCATAACTCTTTTATTAATACCTTATTTAATGATCAAGAATTAAAGATCGTATATACATTCATATAACTTAATGATATAGAGGAAGATATAATGTGATATAAAAGCATTTTACGTGGATGGAAACGGAGAGGAGATTTCGAGATCATCTCTTTTTTTTCCCCAAAGAAAAGTTACTTTTTGATTCTAGTAATACATTACACATAGCAACGTAAATAGTATGGCCATTTACGACATCATTTGGAATATCAGTAGTTAGTATCAATTGATTGCTGAAGCAAATAACAGAGTAATGAATATGAATCTTACTCGATGAACTTTACCCAAACTGATGTCAACTCGTTCTCAAGACTTAACCCCATTAGATTTCTTTCTTCGGGGATTACTCAAAAATGTTTTTTTTTTTTTTTTTTTTTTTTTTTATCAAGAAATACTGATTACACCTAAAAATATGAGACAACGGATTACCGGAGCATGTGCTGGAATACATTCGGAAATGATAAGACATGCTCATGATTAAACAATAAAGGGATTGCAGCTTTGTATTGATACGAATGGTCAACATTTCGAATATCTTCTGTAATGTAAGAAAATTTATTTTACCATCACATTTAATCTTGAATACGTAACATCAGTGATTCCCATTTATAAGAAAAAGGATGATCATAACGTGTAAAAATTTGCATTATGTTTCCCTCCATATCATTCAAGTTTTGTATATAACATGTTTCCACATTATTATTAATAATGGAAATATTTTAAATGAAAGAAGTTTTTGTTCCACCCTGTCTATACATACACGTATATATTTGACAATAATTATAATTTATAAAAAACGTTTTTGTCCATTTAACATTTTCATATTGGGGCGACAATGAATTTTTTAAATGCAATACTTGTATCATCGATACTTTATTTATTTATTTTTTTTTTTTTTTTTTAACAATTAATGGACTCGTTAACGAGCTAACGAATATAACGAATACTTCAAAAATAGTCTTTTCACTCAGTGCGTAGAGAAATGAAATACCTTACAAACATATACAATAGTCGTTTTCAAAGCTGGCTTAAATTTGATCGAAATAGGAACATTTAAAAAAAAAAATGTAAATCCGCTTAGCGTGCATACTATCATTTAACCAACATCAAAAGACTTACGAAATCATATAGCACAGTCTTTGAATGAACATCGTTCGCATGTAATCTCCAACGATAGAATGAGCTAGTCATACGTTTGTCAATTAAGCACTTAAACATACATCTAGTAGAAGTAAAATGTTCGAAAATTCATTCGTACTCTCTTTCAAAATTCTCTTTTTAAACGAAACAATTTGTTCAAAAATACTCGAAATACCGTCAAAATTTGTTAAAAAATGCTTCAATGTTAATTACTTTGTTGAAAATTTTTACATCTCTCGTTGAAAAAAAAGAAAAAATGATCTATTCCAATAGAAATACGAAAAGGATGACCAATCTTGATCAATTAAAAAAACGTTGATATACAACTCGATTAGTTAACTTCTTGAAATACAAATTAAATTTCAAAACGATCAGATGGAAGATTATTTGAATTCGGAAATCACAAGTATATACTATCGTCGGTAACCGGATACGTCGACAATGCGAGTCAAACGACTAGGTACGATGCTTCGATCGATGTCATCGCGAGAATTCGTCGATGCTTTGACATCGAATCCGCAACAGGCATACCTTTCCGTCCGAATAACGAGTCTACTCGTTCTCAATCGTGAGCATTCGAAAATACAATTCAACGGAGTTGGTTGTACCTTTTGCTTGGTACAAATTGTAACCTACGATAGATAGAAGAGAAAAACTCTTTTTCTCCCTTTCTCGTTCAAATTGCCGAAGGTAATTCAAACTTGTATTGCTTGTTTGGCTTTTGGTCTCGACTTCTGGAAACTACGCTGTAGGGAAGTATGTTTCGCACGATGGAGAGTACGGCGGAAACGAAATTTTTCAAAACCGCTCTAATGAACTCCGAACGATTTGTGAGATTTTAGAGAATTTTTTAAAACGAGCTAAAATGAGGGCAATAAATAATATAAGAGATATGACGATATAGATATATATACTACGTCTGTCACACGAAGAATCAATTTCCTTTCTACGTTTGCATGTTGTGCTGTATCGTCCTATAAAATCAAACCGTTGTCCGTTTTTTCTCGTGTCAACACTCGCATGCACTTCTCATTGATACCTTTCACCCTTTCAACAGTTCCTCCAATGATCTGGATCCAGAATCAATTGGTGGGAGTGCAAGAGGGACAGCAAATGACGTTGGAGTGTAATTCGGAGGCTTTCCCGAAATCGATCAACTATTGGACGAGAGAAAATAATCAGATTATAATGAATGGTAATATATCATAATTATGTAATTGCTAATATTAGAAAGTTCATAGTGATTTTTAGTAAATGTAGTTTCTATTTCGAAACTACTTATGACTTTAATTACATTAACATATTGCACTACACACTCATTGTTAGACACACTATATTATTTCGATAAAGAACAGCAGCTTTCAAAAATCCAATATATATAGAAAATTGTTATGGATTTATGGAGCAATATCATCTTTTATTATATATTACAGAGCAATAAATAAATAAGTCGAATAATAGATACCGTGTTATATCAATAATACATATAAAACATCATTAATTATCGATCTTTTCGAAACCATTGGAAAAGCATAGACATATACGTACATATATGCATAATTATATGGAATAATTAGACGAGATGTGTTCCGTGGACGAGAGCTCATGCAGTAACTAGTCAGAATAATGTATCTTCGAAGCAATTAATGCAGCCGACTGCTTTCGACCGCGAATGCAGATGTAATAAGAACGTGAGATGCACGCTTCAGCTTACTAATCGTGCAGCTAATTAGTTTAATTTCAAGCCGCCCGCATTTGGATAATGTTTTTCTTGCAAGAGATCGATAACTCTATGGATTTTACCTTAAATTGTCATTACCTTGCAAGTTTTCTCATAAATTATAGATCGTAGTTTATGTTAAAATATACATTTATGCCAACTTTACGATTACGTAATTACAACGCTCTTTTAATTTTTTCCCTCATTACTAAGTTGAGAAAATACAATAATTCAACATTTTATATACAAAAGCTAACTTACGCGTTCACCTAAATATATAGATATGTAGGATTTCAAAATTAATCGAAAAGATAAATATATTCGAAAATAAGAAATTCGTAAAAGAAATTGAATTTAATACAATTATAATATAGAATATCAGACGATACAAAGGAAAAATTAATACGTTGAATGCTTAATTTACTTTGTATAACTTGTTTAAAACGTCGGGTGTTTCAATACGATACATCACAATATGTGTTTGTAATGTTTATTTAAAAATA
>CAKKNJ020000052.1:0-22456 GCA_918808275.2 Dolichovespula sylvestris
TGGAGACGGAAACCCAA
The DNA here is from genome assembly GCA_918808275.2 of Dolichovespula sylvestris. Lineage (NCBI taxonomy): Eukaryota > Metazoa > Arthropoda > Insecta > Hymenoptera > Vespidae > Dolichovespula > Dolichovespula sylvestris. Next base: position 18 of record CAKKNJ020000052.1, read on the forward strand.
ATGGCGCGTTTCCTACCCTTTAAATAATTTTCAAATATAATGCCCGCTATGGTACGTCCTTTACCAACGCCGGCTCCATCACCAATAAGAAATCCAGCACGTGTACTGTCCGGTAAAAGGTGTTCGTGTTGTTGGGACGCATAAGTTATCGATTCCAACTGAAGAGCCGACAATGCTCCAGATCGTATTGTTTCCTCGGGTATAGAAAGTTCGTACCAAACGTCCGTAGGTTCTACGCTAGATAATGATGCTGTTTCGACAACTGGATCCGGATGTTTGCGCCCACGTTTGACTGTACATTTTAAATAAACACGTTAGAAAACTTGTTCTTATCTTTCATACAAACAGACTTTTCTCGTTAATAGCGAAATGAAACATGCATACGTTTGGTAGGCATATAATCTGCGTAAGTTTCGGCGACACCCATATCTTCATCATCTACCTCTTCTTCTTCTGGTATTGTTGGCTGCATACCAACTTTTGTTGGATCAGCAGCATTCATCCACAATTGTGATACAGCTTTTCCTAAATAATATATATATATATATATATATATATATATATATATATATATATATATATATATATATATATATAATTATAATGATAAATTGAAAAATAATTTGAAGAACTTGATGTTATAAATAAAACTTAATTTGTAAGTAATACCGGATAAACCTGCAGGCCAATTTGGATGAAGTCCACTTTGATTGAGAAACTGAACAAATGGATTGACGCCCATATTCATACCAGCCATTCCCATAAAACCTCCCATTAAATTATTCATTTCCATACCTGTAATATTTTATTGAATAAAAGATTGATCTAAATGTTAAAATAGAATACAGGATATGTGTGAAAGCAAAATGCATATTTGAATAATTATATAATTTAATAAAATGGTAGAAAAGAGAGATACAAAATAGTATATATATATATATATAAAATATAATATATAATAGTATATATATATTATATTATATAAAATTATGATACATCGTCATAATTAATATATACATATATCAAGTATATTTGTAAGGGAAGAAAGTTATAAAAGTAATCAAAGGAAGGAAATAGAAAGAGAAAGAATTTAAAAAAAATATATATAATATCCAAACTAAGAAGACATTTTTATCAATTATAGACATACTCTGTTGTAAGAAAGCTGCAGGATTGAATCCTGCAAGACTTGCTAATCCTGGGAAGTTATATGGTCCACCAGCTCCTAATTGACCCAACTGATTCAATTGATTGGCACCAACAAAATTAGGTGGAGTTCCTTGTGATCCTCCTACACGTACCATTTCATATCCTGGTGGTGCAGTTTTAGTTACTAATCCACCTGGTATTTTGTTACTAAGTTTTTGATTTAATGCTGTTAAATAAATATTACTTAAGTAATATCCTATTCATGACACTTTTTCGTAACTAATTAAAACAAATTTGCACACACACACACACACACACATATATATATATACACATATAAATATATATATATATATATATATATATATATATATATATACACATATAAATGTAGATAGTAAAGAATTTTTTTTATTACAATACATATATAATTTATAGTACCTTGTCCTTTATTCGTTGCATTAGATGGTACTTCTGCAGGTTTTTCTTCTTTAATATTTGCAATACCAGCAGCTGTTGCAAGATCTTTACCACCACCTATTAAAAATAAGTATATAACATTGAATAATTATATTTCTTTCAGACTAATATAATTTTTGACTAATAAATAATATGTATCATTATATTATGTCGTTATATCGTCACGATGAAGTTAATAATGTATAAATTATGGATACAAAGAGACTTACCAGGTACTTCAATTTTATCAGGATCCTCATCATCATCAAAGTCACTACCACTTGTGTCATCGCTCACTGTTTCTTTATATCTCTTTGTTGCCTAAATACATATATCACGTAATAATTACACGAGAAACAAATAGACCGTACTAATTAAATATTTATATTATTCATAAAATTAAACAAAGAGTACTTGTTAAACAAAATCATTAATTTTTATAAAGTATTAATTTTTAATGAAGAACATAAAAGTCTTTTATATATTAATACGGCTGTAAAGGGGAAAAAAAACCTTGCTTGTCATTAAAATGCAATAGATTATTTAAATATCCAAATAAAAAAAAAGAACGCGAAATAATTTACGAAGTGAATTTATATAAATTTTTCGAAAATCTTGAAACAAAATGAGTACGGAAGAGGGAAAGCATATCCTTAAAAAGCAAACCGAGAAATAAATGCGCAAAAAATTATTTAAAAAAAAAAAAAAAAAAAAAAAAAGATACAAAAAGTTCTTAGGTTAGTTTGTCTCCCGAAGCGGAGATTAGAAGAAAACGCACGCATAAGAAGCGCGCGTCGCTCCGAATGGAACAATGAAAATATAAAAAATAAGAAACATCTTACCATGATTGAAAAACTTTATTTTCCCTTCCTGCAGTCTCGATAAAGAATGAGAAGAGATTTCAATGAGGAACACGATCGTCGAAGAAGATATTCCTTTCGAACGTGAAGCTGCAATTCTGACAGAGTAGACGATGAAAACTTTTTTTCCCTCTTTACGGGTTCTTAATTTGTGTCGCGTCAAGTAAGCATCACTCGTCGAACGGCAAGTTTCTCGTTTATTGTGCGGACTAAGATATCACAATGCCTGAATTTAGTGTGCGCTTAGACCGAAGCATTTTTTGTGGTATGCATCGAAGCGCTCACTCTAAACGCGTTCGCCAAGCACGGCTGCCGCCATCTTGGTTTTTGCCCGGCCCACGGTGCATCACGATGCAAATACAAAAACACACGCGCTGACTACAGCTGCCTTGCGTAACATTGTTAAGCGCCGTTGCCAAATCTACCTTTACAAAGGGATCTTTCGAAAAGCGGGTTTACAGAAAATAAGGCGCGCAATCGAAGAAAATCTATCTGTCTATTTTTTTTTTTCAACCAATACTTCATTTATATAATTTGTATTCGCAAAATATTAGAATATAACGACGAACGAATAAGAATTTATTTGGGTCGAGAAAGCACTAGCGCAGTGTCAGGTGTAATGCGAAACTAATACAATCTTTTTTTTCTACTTTTTTTTTTGGTAAGCATGTGTACAAATTTAAATATACAATATCGGACTTTTACAGGTGTTTTGGAAGTAGCACGAATTTGATTTACAATATTTCAATAGAATGCCTGTCTATTAGGGTATATATCATTTGCATTCGCTAGATGAATATATATCGATTATTTTTTCCTAATATAATGCACTTTTTACCTATAAGGATATTCTATTTTTACCTATCATTAAATTTAATTTTTTTTCCGATGTCATCAATATTGTCGACCAAATTCTGTGCCTTCGTAATGCGAGTCATTGCTTCGTATGAACGATCGTTAAACACTCACGAATATAATTGTTGGTGTTACAAGGGAAGCAGGTAGATTCTTCTAACGTTCTTTCGAACACGTGTTCGTTGATTTCACAAATGAACAGTAAATAAAGCGCGAATATTGAGTATCATTTGTCCGCACGCGCGTCATACACAAGTAAATGAAAGGGACTATAACGATCTGGCAACGTCGCTGCAGAGCAGCGCTAATCGTTAGGAGATCTAAAGTATACGCGGTAAAAAGAAAAGAGTACGACCTCGAACTTGGTATATAACTCTTCAGTAAAATCAAATGAGAATTGTTTAAATTTCTAATACTAAATCAGACACTTCTAGATAATACACGTACCAAAATAATTAAGGTATATATCGTATTACAGGACTACAGCTCTTAATCTATTTAAAAAAATGTATCGCTCAAATACGATCGATCCGAGCTTCGCGCCGCTGACAACGCCACATCGTGGCGGAATATGGAATCACTTTTATGCGCGCTCTAATTTAAAACTGTTAAATAATTTCTTTATCATTTTCTAAGAGTTATATATATATATATATATAGACACACACATATACACACACATACGTACATACATATACGTTTTCGCATTTATATATTTTGTATAATGCAACTCTATTGAACCGTACACTTTGCATTTTATATTAAAAACGATGCGACGACAAACGATATAAAAATTGCATAAAGTCGTATAGAGTTACACGATATGAGGCAAATGTTTAAATATGTGTAGACTTTATAGAACATAAATAGAGTCATAGTGCTAAACAAAAAATAAAAATTAATAAAATAATATATAACAATGAAAAATAACGAATATACGTTATATAAATACAAGTAATACAATTAAACTGTTAGATTAGTAGCAGTCAGATTGCGATAAATTAATTCAAATTATATAAATATTAATATTATAAACAATAGTTTAACAATTATGTCTCCTTTTAAGAAAATGTTTCCCTTTTTAATTAAAACACAAGATTAAAGAACATATTATCTTATTAAATAAATAATAGAGAAAAGAAATGTTCCTTAACCTAATAGAATAATGTTAAAATAGACTTTTGGTAATATGGAATCTGATAGTCAGTAATTTAAATTAAATAATATAAATATATACGTCATATATATATATATGTATATTTATTTTATATCATATAATGGTATTCCACAATCTTGTAAAACGTTTAAGTAGGATACAAATTAACTATGTTTTTAATAATACAGATAAAATAAAACATGGAACGTAAGTATAGGTTATAAAATAAAGTTGATTATATGTTCTCCATTATCAAAAATATATGATGTATTGAATATAAATAAATTGAGAAAAATATTATTGATTTATCTGAACCATGAGATTTGTTCATGAACACATTATTACTTATAATAATATAATCTTTTAGGAGGTGTTTATTTATGCAAAAACAAACATACAGTACAAATGAGAGTGTTGAAAAAACTTATGAAATATCTATTGAAAATATCCGCAATTTTAGTATAATAGCCCATGTTGATCATGGGAAAAGTACCCTTGCTGATAGACTTCTAGAAATTACTGGAGCTATTAAAAGAAATTCAGGAAAGCAAGTATTAGATACATTGCAAGTAGAAAAGGAACGTGGAATTACGGTTAAAGCTCAGACAGCTTCTCTTATATATTCATATGAAGGACAAAATTATCTTTTAAATTTGATAGATACTCCAGGTCATGTAGACTTCTCATCCGAGGTATATCGTTCGTTAGCAGCTTGTCAAGGTGTCATATTATTAGTGGACGCAAATGATGGAGTACAAGCGCAGACTGTTGCAAATTTTTATTTAGCTGTTAAAAGAGAACTTGTAGTAATACCAGTAATAAATAAAATAGATTTGCCAGCTGCAGATCCAAAAAGAGTAAAGAATCAGTTGAAAACGTTATTTGGTATAAATGAAGAAGATGTATTAAAAATATCCGCCAAATTGGGAACAGGTGTTGATGAGTTATTACAAGCTATACTCAAAAGGCTTCCACCTCCACCTGCAGATAGGAATTTACCATTTCGTGGTTTAATATTTGATAGCTGGTATGACAAATATAAAGGAGCCGTTTCCTTAATATATGTTAAGGATGGGACTTTATCTGTTGGTGAACATATTACATCTTTTACTAGCAAAAAATCTTATGAAATTAAAGAATTAGCACTTTTAAGACCCGAGGAAGAACCTGTTAAAACTTTGTGAATATTGGATTTTATATATGTTTTTCTTGTACGCTTAAATATATTACATATAATTATAATTGAAATATATAAAATTGCAGATCCGCAGGAGAAGTTGGAAGTATAAAATGTAATATGAGATCTTCTAAGGAAGCACATATTGGGGATACTTTATATAAAAAAGGTCAACCTGTAGAACCATTAGGTGGATTTAAGGCAATAAAACCAATGGTATTTGCTGGAGTGTATCCCATAGATCAATCACACTTTCTTACATTACAAAGTGCAATTGATAAACTTCTTTTAAATGATAGTGCTGTTGAAGTTGTACCAAATTCTAGGTATTGATTATTTTTGTGAATGAACAATATAATCAAACAGTTGCATACTTAATTATTAATTAATAATAATACTGTTTTAGTGCTGCACTTGGACGCGGCTGGCGAGCTGGATTTTTAGGACTCTTGCACATGGAAGTATTTATACAGAGGTTGGAACAGGAATACGGTACAGAACCTGTTGTCACAGCACCTAGTGTTACATATAAAGCCAAAATTAAAGGGCATAAAAATATAGTACGGTATAAAGGAGATATGGTCGTCTTCAATAATCCTATCGATTATCCAGACAAACAAATTACTGTAGAATATTATGAGCCAATGATCATTGGTACTATTATAACACCAGGTATATCTTTTCCTAAATTACAGTGTAATAATTAATCGTAATTTAATGTCTGCTATTATTGGTATATATTAATACACATATGTTAAAATAGATAAGTATATAGGACCGATAATGTCATTGTGTCTCGAAAAACGTGGGGTTGAACAATTTACTCAAACTATCGGCAATGATAGAACATTATTAAAATTTTTAATGCCATTAAATGAAGTGGTCCTTGATTTTCATGATATACTGAAAACCCTTACTTCTGGATATGCCAGTTTTGATTATGAAGATGATGGATATCATCCTTCTGAAATTGTCAAGGTAAACAAAGGCACAATCTTTAATTCAATATATTCACATTCAATGATCTGTGTTACTTCTTTTTTTTTTCCTTACAGTTAAATATTCTCTTAAATGGTAATGTTGTAGAAGAATTAAGTACAATTGTACACTGTACTAAAGCAAGAGAAGTGGGAAAAAAGATGTGTAATAAACTTTTAGACATTATTCCACGACAATTATTTGAAATATCAATTCAGGCAGCAGTTGGAAGTAAGATACTTGCAAGGGAGAATTTGAAAGCATACAAAAAGGACGTTACTGCAAAATTGGTAAAAAAAATCACATTGAACTATATTTCATTTGCTGTAAAGAACAATGAATTAAATGTAAATTGTATAAAAAAAAACCTATGAATATGCATGTGTGTGTATATATATATATATATATATATATATATATATATATATACATACACACACACACACATATGTACCGTTTTAGTATGGAGGCGATGTTACCAGAAGGATGAAATTATTGGCAAAACAAAAGGAGGGAAAGATGAAAATGCGCATGATTGGAAATATTTCCTTGCCACGAGAAACATTTATAAATGTACTCAAACGATAATTCGCCGTGTATGTATATGATTTTTAATTTGAACAAAAAAATAAAGCTAATGTATGAAATAATAAAAAAAAAGAAAATAAAAAAAAAAAGAAGGTCAAAACATTAAAGCAAATATTTCATGGTTCACCGAGAATTCTTTCTTGGCCGAAAGAAGTTAATTATGCTAAAGGAAGGGAGAAAAATAGCTTGAAAGATCGCTCGATAACTAATCGATTGACTGTCTGTTTACGTTCTACGGCGTATAAATAAAAGTGAAAGGTATCTAGCGGAAGTAAATAATTCCAGAATTTTAGCAAAACGCCGTTGAGGGTAAAATTGGAACGATGTACGGTTGGTTGCTCTTCCTTCTAAACGCGACATTATTGGTGGTGTTCAACTAAGACAAGCTGACAGGTGCTTTCGTAACGTGTGTAATGAACATGTCTATGTTGTTCAATTTTTTCACCGGTGATCAGAGCGTTTATAAGGGAGGTTGCCCTCTTTTAGGTCGTCATAATACGTACGCTCTCATCGGGTAAGGATAACCACCGTCTATCTTCACGGTGAGTATTTCGATTTTCCTTGGAATTTCCAAGATTTTTTGTTTTTTCTTTTGTACTTCTTTTTTTTTTTTTTAATTTTCTTTCAAATTTACCCGACGACGATACGTTGAATAATTTTCGTTAATCACTATAAATTTTTTTCGATTTTAATGTTAAATTATGGAGAGACCATTGCGTATATATATATATATATATATATATATATATATATATATATATATATATATATATATAATAAAATATATATAATACAATATAACATATATAATACAATATATATTATATATATTATATATATTATATAATATATATAATACAATATAATAGAAATGATCATTTCAAACAGTAAAATTTCAATAATTATATTATCGTATTTTCACATTTACCTACATATACATTTGTTACCTTCGATGGTGTTATATAATAACCTTCAAAACGTTCGTAGTAGTTCGTTATACCAAATAATAACAATATATTTAACAATTCTTAACGATCTAAACGAGTCTTTCGCTCTATCACGTTTCTCTACGATCGACGACGTGTCGTTCATTGGCGCTCGGCCGGTCAGACGGTTCTCTGTTTTCGGATTAGAGTCTTGTGCGCGTCAAGAAGTCTTGTGCGCGTCAATAGCGTTCGTTTTAATATTATTAATATTTTTATATCGACATACGCACCTTATGCAACCTTATGTAGATATATATGTATATCTATCGTTCATAAGGTTTTGGAAATTATTGTCCCTTAATGAAGAATGTTTCACGTTCGATCGAGGAGTCGATGATAGATATCGGCGTTATAACGAGTGCATGAGGATGGCTTATGTCGGGAGAGTCGGGTTAGGCGTTAGGGGTCGGAAGAAGGTGTGTTAAGTCGATAGGGGTGCCTTAGGAGGTGCCTTCGAGGAGTGATCGGTATGTTGGGGTGTGTTTGGGGAATGGGGGGTTGGCGGGACCTGGAAATATACAGAAGCGAAGAGCGGTTCGTGTGGGAGAAGTACCGGGAAGAAGGACATATTAGAGAGTTGACATTTCAGACAGGATACGTTCGCGTTCTCGAATTTCAATCGGCCGTTTGGTTTATCGTGCGAACGTAAAAGGGTCCTATAAGGATTTGTTTTGAATTAAGAAAAAGAAAAGAAAAGAAAGAAAAGACAGGATAAGTTCAAGCTTTTGGAATTTGAATTCGGTGTTTGATCGTTGTGTAATATAAGTGTTGTAGGTTTCGTTTTGAATTAGAAAAGAAAACACGGAGAGACGGGGAGAGAGAGAGAGAGAGAGAGAGAGAGAGAGAGAGAGAGAGAGAGAGAGAGAGAGAGAGAGAGAGTGTGAGAGAGAAAGAGTAGATATGAAGGAGATTAGATAGAATATCTAAAGACATTGTGAAGTAGGAGGAAGAAATAAAAAGAAAAAATTATATTCTTCTTCTTCTTCTTCTTCGTTATAAAGACGAAGTTATATCTACAATGTCGTATATCTCGTGAAGTACCGATTGGTAATGGTGAATGTGACTCGTTGTCACACATCGTTTACGAAATACGTGTGTTTCGTGATCGTTGATAAAATCCGGACGATCATCTCTTTTTATATTACACTTTTGTTACGTCAAGCGATGAAAAACGAAACATAAGAATAAATGAAAATGTCGATTAATTGTCCCATCGCGTGAGATCGTGAAAAATGATAAAAATGATAGAAATAGTGGAAAAATGTTTAAAAATGAAACAAATATTTGTCTCTCTCTTCTCTCTCTCTTCTCTCTCTCTCTCTCTCTCTCTCTCTCTCTCTCTCTCTCTCTCTCTCGTAAAGAACTCAGACGAAGTTTTCAGATTCCCGAGCAAAGTGGCAACACTTTTAATCGGAAAAGTCGATCACCCCACTGTGACTGCGTTCGTCGAAGATGAGTGCATTCCCTCTCGGTGACTATAACTGCATTCGTATAGTATCTTTCCGACTGTTATATACACGTATTTATACACTTGTCTCCTCAGCCAGTGGCGCTTCAGATAATAACGAAAGAGAGAGAATAAAAGAGAGAGAGAGAGAGAGGGAGAGAGAGAGGGAGAGAAATTAATGCGTGCATCAATAGGTCATAGTCTGGGATGAGTCCTCTTTTCAATTTGCGGGCATTCTGTTATCCGAGGAGAGCGTGTGCCTCTCTCTCTCTCTCTCTCTCTCTCTCTCTCTCTCTCCTTACAGTCCTTTCCTTACGATCGTCGCAAATACGGAAAGCCAACGAACGTGGTTATTCGAATGATGAGTATTCTTCTTTTTCTTTTTTTTTTTTTTTTGTTTCTTAAACGGGGAGCGTGCATTATAGGAGTGTTTCGTTTTTTTAACGACAAAATTAAGATACGACGTGTAATTATTTTTTTAACGAACACGCATTCGACGAAATAACGTGTATAATTGTTTCTTTTTTTTTTTTTTCTTTTTGCAATTAATCAACGTATCAATTTTTATCGGTTCCAATTTTGGCCGTCAATAAATTGACATCGTTTCGTGGTTCTCTCTCTCTCTCTCTCTCTCTCTCTTTCTCTCTGGTGCATGTTACTCTGTCAGATTTATATCGGATTTAATCTTGACCTTTCGTAAATAAAAGCAACCGCGGTTCTTTTCGCGAATGCGAGATAAGCCAGGCGCAACAACGACAACGACAACGAAAACGACAACGGCAACGAGAGAACGACAACGACGTCGTTTCACTTAATTGGGAGATATTAGGAGTTGAAGTTCGACGAGAAATAGCACGTCGCGCCTCCGTATAGCGATGTTGACTCACGAGTACGGCCACTTTATCGTAGGTCATTGAATTCGTCTCGATGTACTTCACGATTCTCTTAAAAGAGTAAAAAAAAAAAAAAAAAAAAAAAGAGGGAAAAAAAAGAAAGGAAAATAAAGAAGAGACAAAACAGATTCCTTGCATAACTTCCTCGAGAAAGAGAAAGAGAGACAGAGAGAGGGAGAGAGAGAGAGAGAGAGAGAGAGAGAGAGAGAGAGAGAGAGAGAGAGAGAGAGAGAGAGAAAGTTGTTATCGTCTTTGATGTACTCTCGCAAACGGTCGATATATTATTAGACATTGATGAATTTTAATTAGACTCGCTAAATCTGGTCAGTATCATCGTACCTAAGATAATTTATGTTACTTGTTTTGATGTAAGTGGTGTGTAAAGTCATTGTTTCCTAGCACCGCGTCTGGGACGCGTCTACCAAGTAATATTACGAATGCAAATCGGTAATTCCATTAAGTTTTTAATGATTTACCATCGTTACGTCAAATAACCGCCATATATAATTCGACGAAATGAAATCGTTATCGCTGCTTCGAGTTCCGTGTTCCTTGTATGAATGGAAAGTTATGATTTATCGATGAGGCGCACCTATACAACGTTTACAGAGCAATTGCTTTTTTACCCCCTCCTCCCCCTCCCCGTCTCCACCCCTCGTCCCCTCACCCCTCGAAGATTTCTCAATAGAAATTCGTTTCCACTCGATCTCTTTCTCTCTCTTTCTCTACAGAAAAAAAAAAAAAAAAAAGAAAATAATCGGCGTGTATATTCGTTCAGCTTTTCTGAAATCAACGGGTAGAGTTCCAGTCAACGTGGCGCCAGAATGCGTCTCGTGGATAACGGCCCTATTTTCGTATATCAAAACAACAGTATAATTATCTTGGAGATTCAATGACTCGGAGCTAAAATATAAACAAGCAGAAGAGACCGCTATCCTCATTCCACGTTATGCGATGTTCACAATGTTGCAATGTCGTCTAGCCCGAACGTCTAATAACGATAGCCGCGCGGCGACATGTAACTCTCTAATACCTCAATGATTGCGCAAAATCTAAAAAAAAAAAAAAAAGAAAAAAAAAGAAACGATTTATCTTCGAAACCAATCGACGTCCTACATCGGCGTTAATCGGCCGGACTCTTGTTGAGATAATTTTACTTTTTTATCCAGTTCAAATGAATCAAGAGAGAGAGAGAGAGAGAGAGAGAGAGAGAGAAAGAAAGAAAAAGATTATCTTGTAATTGTGTCAATGTATTGTTTGTTTGCAAATTTAGTCGAATTAATAAGTCGAAGCAAAGTGCGCGTTGATAAAGACATATACAATAAGATGACCTACAGACTAAATTTACATTTTTTCCTTAAAAAAAAAAAAAAAAAAATGAAAAAGGAAAAGAAAAATAGGAAAAAGAAAAGAAAAAACGTGTCTCTTCAACTTTATTTACAGATGTCTACTACATATCGATTCAACAACGCCTTTGTGGCTTTGGTACTCGTCGTAACGGCTTTCTTAATACAATTCGGAAGCACTCAGTACTCGTTCCAAGATAAGCGACAGTCGCAGACGCTCCACAAATATTGCGGCAAAAATCTGTCTAATGCGCTCGGCTTACTCTGCGACGGTGTCTACAATTCTATGTTCAAAAAGAACGGGCAGGGTAAGTCGCAGGGGAACATCGTATATACAAGTACGTATATACCGTGTCTTTAATACATACCTCGCACGTCATTTCATACGTTTCTATGTTTCCTTTTTTCTTTTTTTTTTTTTTGTTTTTTCAATGAATCGAGTAAAACTAAAAAATTGATATTAAACGTACGTAATTCATTAAGGATCAAGCGCGTAAAATACGTTTATTCTAACTCGCCATTTTTCTTTTTTCTTTTTTTCTAAATCCGAACCCGAGATACGGTAGTTAGTTATTCGTTTATATTCGACGTGCTTAAACATCACTAAAATATAATTCTTAGAAGAAAGAAATTAATCTATAATGTTACGTTGTTGTTGTTGTTGCTGTTATTTTCAGAAATGGAAATGGACGATTATCCGTTCGCTTACGACGAATCATATCCATTTAGATCGGCAGTAACAGCGAACGCAATGATGGGCCGTTTTGCCGGCACACGTTTCCGAAGACAATCTAGGGGCGTTTACGACGAGTGCTGCGTGAAACCATGCTCGATTCAGGAATTAACCAGTTATTGCGGCAGTATCCAGCCATAATCGTCGACGATCATTAACAACACAGATCTCTGCTTTACCACTCTTCGTCTACTACCAATTGATATGTAATAATACCGACGTGATAAAATGCCGCATCAGGTTTTTTTTTTCTCTGCTTTACCATTAATCTCTTCTGTAACAACGTAATGTGATAAATAACGATCAATCAATGTGCACACGTCTTAGCGCGACACCTATCGTAAGCTTTATATACGCGTGTTTTTAAATATGCATATAAACAAAAATTACGAACCGACACCGAACAATGAGTTCGCGTAAGACAATAAATGGCATGTTCATTTTGCGAGAATCGAAAAAAAAATAACATTCGCCTACTGCTTGCCTACGAACGTTCTCGGCCTTGGTAATAGAAAATGGTTTCAAGATGTATTTGTTAGGTTTAAATCGATGACTAACAACCACGTGCCTGGATATCTTTCGAATCACATCGATGAATTACTTTCGTAGACTTCCGTAATGAAAGAACAACATTGATTTGCAGTAAATGAAAACTGTGATTTTTAATCGTTTGTTGAATGAAATAATATTATTCGAAAGTATATATATATATATATATAGACATATACGTAATCGAAGTAATATTCAGAACGTTCGAAGTGTGCTTTTTAGCGAATGATTTCTTTTTGTTTTTAACTTTTATGTTGATAATATTATCTTTATAGCTGTGAATATTTAACGATACAAGTATCCACTAAGATTGTGTAATTGAGATTGAAAGTATTGAGAATAATTTGGATTACGATCGGAGTTGGCGAGATTTATTTGATGAAATGTATTTTCATTATAATTGAAGAATCTAGGAACACGAGGATCATTAGAGCGCGTTCGATTTTGCGAATATTGATCGATTACAAATTTCGATTCTTAAGTTTATATTCTTAAGATGTGGAATACGAATTTGTAAATTCGTGTAGCCGAATACTCGGCATTTCTTAGATAGAAATCTATTTGAAAATAACGTCCATTGGATTCGAGAGCGAGGATGGTAAAAAAAATTTCAAGAGAGAGATATATTATATATATATATATGTATATATATATATATATATATAAATTTATGCATATATATATATATATACATATGTGTGTGTGCGTGTGCGCGTGAATTGTGCTATATTTCGCAAGGATAGTTTGCAGCAAAAATTTGACAACGTCGATGCTTTCTAAAGATCGTTTTACATTCGTAAGAGCGATTATAGATCGATTTCTAATGATCTGTTATGAAAATTTTCGATCATTCTACGATATGAAGGAGATCATCACTCATAATGTCGCAACGCTATGTGCTTTAGGATTAACTTTGAAAGCACACCTTGTTGATACATTTTAATAACGCGTAGTGTAAAATATTCGCCGAGATTATATCGTTGCATTGTAAACAGTACCATTGTAATCGTCCATGCTTGCTATTCGCGATTAATTTCAATTTATTTATATTTAATCGTCCACGCAATGATGCAAAGATGATAAAAGAGGAAACATTACTATACCGTCATTAATAAGTTTCACTGATTCATAATCCCTATTTACCTCTTATACTGCAAACTATCGCTTTTTCTTAGCTGATCGATCGAATATATATTGAAGAAAAAGAAAAAAAAAAAAAAAGAAAAAAACAAGAAAAAATAAATAAATAAATTGACCTGTATTATTTATTAGACACTTCCTATTATCCTATTTTATTGTATATGTTAAAAATGTGATCAAATTTATAAATGTATTGTAATAAAAATAATTTTGTAAACATTCTGTTCGCGCGATTTGAAGCTTTAATAAATATAATCAATGTTGTTTTTAATCGATAACCGAATAAAAGATAATAACGACCCATGGTCGTTCGACAATTAAATAGGAATTTTAATTTGACCCTTTGACCATGAAAAATACAAAATTAAATATAAATTCAAATAGTTCATTATAGCTGTCCATCACAATTGATCTTACAATGCTTTACGTCAACAACGAGTACAGACGTAACATTTCACTGATTTCGATCAACAAAGTAACATCGGTACTCCGATTTTTCACGAATGGAACGATAGTGGCGCTCGTCTTGCAGTGATCCCTGCTAGATACGTACGAATAATTAGTATATTAATTTGCGAATTTAAAGAAATTATCTTTGAATTTAACTATATCTTAACTGTTTGCTTGTAGATGTATATTATTGGCAATGTAAAACGTTAATACTTTAGCGTTTAATCAGGATTAGATTGAAGGTATTTCGAAAATACATTGAAATATGCAGCCATTCGTTCGTTAGTACTTGCGTTACGTGATTTACAATTAGATTTCAATAAATCGCAAGTACTACCGACCCAGGTCCCAAATTAATAGGAATGACAGAAAAGTTTTTTTCTCCAAAAAAAAAAAAGAAAGGTTTTCGTTTCAATTCGATAGTACAACTATTAATCGATAGTATATGATATTACTTGTATATAATCGTTACAACGTTCCTAAAAATGTATTATTGTTTAAATATCAATTAATTATATTTTACGTATATCGTATATTGTTTAAATGTTACTGAAATAATCTTATTTATTAATTATTTTCTTTCCTGTGTTTGCGATTCCACGACCTGAACATAGCTGAAAAGACATAAGGAAAGAAAGAAGAATATATTACTACTATGAAAGATAAAATTCTGAAATTAATTAAATTTAACTTAAGAAAAGTGAAGGAAAATGACAAATTTTTGATATCGATCTAAACAAAAATATTATTTTCTCTGAAAGAAATATTATATTAATACCGTTTGGCAAAACTTGGAGATCTTGGCACTCATCCCGTCCCGTTTGTTTCAGCTCCACGTGCATCTTTATTCGGTATAGTTTCAGTGGTCCCCACAATTGTTATATTTTAAGCGTTTCGTAAATATATATGACTTTAATATTTTATTCGATTTTATTAAAATAAAATTATGAATTTAATTGAACTTTATTAATAAGTATACTTGCAAAATCTATGACTTGACTTTAACGTAAAACTTAATTTTAGTATTAAAAAAATATTAGTAATAAAATTATAAATTTAATCTGATTTTAGAAAAATAAAAAGTAAAAAATTTATTTTTCGATTTTACTGATAAAAATGTATAAAATATAAAATAATTCTATTCGCGTACGCGTGGCAATGTGGAAACAAAGATGGAATGTTACGTAGTCTCACATTTTCTAATCTACACCCCCTACACCCATCACCATAAGAGCATTTGAGTGACAACATGGTAAAATAAAAATATGACTAGGAGCAATTCTCGAAGGTTTCTGATGAACCTTCGAAAATAACTCGATAGTCTAATAGTTGCCCTCTTGAGCCACAGTTTGTGGGGGCCTCTTCGGCATATAGCCTCTTCTTTGCTTCGTGTCCTAACCACTGCTATAGAGCAATCGATAACTACCATTAACATAAACAAAAAAAATAAAATAAAATAGTCCCTTATTCTAAAACCTGAAGGAAAACTGATAAATCTAATTCAACTCTAACGCAAACCTGAAAAGAAAAATCGAGAAAGCCTAGGGAGAGAAACGAAAATTAGTATATTAATTGCTGAAAATCCTGTGCTAAAAATTAATTAACTTATTCTAGGGCCTACGAACTGTGATTCTACAAGTCTCTTTGTCTTTTATCAATGACTCCACTCGACTATCATCTTTCAAAAGCAATAACTCTACTCTAATTTTTTTTTTTTTTATTCATAAGCAATGACTCTATCGAGACTTTTCATTAATCAATTAATATTTATTAAATATTTAATCAATGGTTATATAAAAACATTATGCAAACCCTTGGACGCTCCTTCTTACAAACGGTCGTTTTGATTATTATAAGAAAATTATGCACAGTATCGTTTGTAATCCAGAGACTATCCATCGCGAATGTCTTCTTGTTCATTATTTATTAAAACTCATGAATATCGATTCTTTAATATTACCGAGCGAGTAAAATATTTAAAAGTACATTAAAATATTCAAAATTTTAATCAATTATAAACGCGTTTGAACAAGAAGACCCTATCCTGATCTAATAAATAAATCAAAATAATAAAAAACCATTCACGAGTAAATCACCGGAGAAATTTACTCGTGGTCACTCAATGCTCCTCCATTACTAATTAATTACAACCAATCGCTCGTGCCGATATTCGGGACCTTTCATCCTCGACATGATTGAGCGATCGGAAGGACTTAAAAAATTCACTCACCACTTATGAAGTTCTGCGATGGCTCCAAAACACTCGTCCGCGATTTAGGTCGAAATTGAGGGTGGATGATACGTAGCTGGTTGAACATGAGGTAGGTCGACATCGAAGTTGGTCGAGATCATCCTCTTCGGTGATGCATTGACTCTAATACGCGATAGTTATTTTTTAACGAACGGTCACTGACTCTACTTCGCGAAACTCTACTGTCTTTTATATATAGAGTCAGTACGAATGTTAAAAAAGCAATTAAATTTGCGAACAAACACTGACTCTAACGACTGCATTGCACGCAGTCGCTTTAAAAACACTTGTTTTTTAAATCGCGAAACGCGAACGAACAAACACTGCTTCTAATTCGCGATATTTTTATTTTTAGCGAATAAAAACACACGATTAATTCATTGCTACGCGCGCGATTGCAATGAAGTTCTGAAACAGAAAAATACATAAGTTCTAATTAGTACCACTGTTATAATGAGAAATTGTATAAATTATTCGAGAGATGTATGATATAGAAATATACTTACTTTAACTCTTCGTTGATGTGTGCTAGAGAGACATCCTTGGAGGGCTTCGATTATTCTTTGTCCGAATCCAATGGAAGACTGATCCAGTAACCGTACAGTATATAACATAAGCCCAACTACCCTCCCCCACCCCGTTAAAATTTTAAAGTATTGAAATATTTAAACGAGATTATTTTAAGTTTCCATCGCGTTCTCGTATTTTTAATGTTAAAACGATTGTACTATTGTTTAATTATTAGTTAATTATACTCAGTGTACATTAATGATTGTTTAAATAATTATTAAATTACCGAAAGTATTAAATTTAAGTTTTCGTGTTTAGACAGAGAAAGTGTCGATGATAACACGACGGAATCCAAAAGAAAACTAACTCGGTAGTTGTCAAAATTAAA
Source organism: Dolichovespula sylvestris (assembly GCA_918808275.2). NCBI lineage: Eukaryota > Metazoa > Arthropoda > Insecta > Hymenoptera > Vespidae > Dolichovespula > Dolichovespula sylvestris. The sequence goes on from CAKKNJ020000052.1 coordinate 17,933, forward strand.
GGAATAAAGGTTTATGTTTATATTATGCAAGGCCAACTACTCCGAGATAAAATTTTAAAGTATTGAAATATTTAACCGACATTAATTTAAGTTTCTCGCGGGTTCCCGTATATTCAATACTTAAACGATTGTACTATTTTTTAAATATTAATTTATTGTACCCGTGAACAATAGGGATTGTTTAAATAATTGAAAAATTATCGAAAGTATTAATCTATAAGTTTACGCGTTTAGAAAGAGAAAGTTTCGATGTTTACGCGTCGGAATCCGAAAGAAAACTAACTCGGTAGTTGTCAAAGTTAAGAAAAGGACCGTTTATGTTTATGTTGCATAAGGCCAAATACACCGAGATAAAAAGTTTTAAGTATTCGACTTTAATATTGAAATTATTTTAAATATCTCGCACGATTCGGTCCTTTTAATGTTCTAACGAATGTACTATTGTTTAAATAATAGTTAATTGTACTCCGTGTACATTAGTGATTGTTTAAATAATTATTAAATTACCGAAAGTATTAATCTATAAGTTTACGCGTTTAGAAAGAGAAAGTTTCGATGTTTACGCGACGGAATCCAAAAGAAAACTAACTCGGTAGTTGTCAAAATTAAAGAAAAAGTGGTTTATGTTTATATTATGCAAGGCCAACTACTCCGAGATAAAATTTTAAAGTATTGAAATATTTAACTGAAATTATTTTTAGATTCTTGCGCGTTTCTGGCTTTTTAATGTTTAAACAAATGTGCTATTGTTTAAATATTAATTTATTGTAGTCCGTATATATTAAAGATTGTTTAAATAATTGAAAAATATGTGAAAGTAATTATTTTTAAGTTTTCGCGTTTAGACAGAGAAGGTTTCGATGTTTACGCGTCGGAATCCGAAAGAAAACTAACTCGGTAATTGTCAAAGTTAAGAAAAGGACCGTTTATGTTTATGTTGCATAAGGCCAAATACACCGAGATAAACATTTTTAAGTATTCAACTTTAATATTGAAATTATTTTAAATTTCTCGCGCGTTTCGGTCCTTTTAATGTTCTAACGAATGTACTATTGTTTAAATAATAGTTAATTGTACTCCGTGTACATTAATGATTGTTTAAATAATTATTAAATTACCGAAAGTATTAATCTATAAGTTTACGCGTTTAGAAAGAGAAAGTTTCGATGTTTACGCGACGGAATCCAAAAGAAAACTAACTCGGTAGTTGTCAAAATTAAAGAAAAAATGGTTTATGTTTATATTATGCAAGGCCAACTACTCCGAGATAATATTTTAAAGTATTGAAATATTTAACTGAAATTATTTTTAGATTCTTGCGCGTGTCCGGCTTTTTAATGTTTAAACAAATGTGCTATTGTTTAAATATTAATTTATTGTACCCGTGAACAATAGGGATTGTTTAAATAATTGAAAAATTATCGAAAGTATTAATCTATAAGTTTACGCGTTTAGAAAGAGAAAGTTTCGATGTTTACGCGACGGAATCCAAAAGAAAAGTAACTCGGTAGTTGTCAAAATTAAAGAAAAAGTGGTTTATGTTTATATTATGCAAGGCCAACTACTCCGAGATAATATTTTAAAGTATTGAAATATTTAACTGAAATTATTTTTAGATTCTTGCGTGTTTCCGGCTTTTTAATGTTTAAACAAATGTGCTATTGTTTAAATATTAATTTATTGTATTCCGTATATATTAAAGATTGTTTAAATAATTGAAAAATATGTGAAAGTAATTATTTTTAAGTGTTCGCGTTTAGACAGAGAAGGTTTCGATGTTTATGCGTCGGAATCCGAAAGAAAACTAACTCGGTAGTTGTCAAAGTTAAGAAAAGGACCGTTTATGTTTATATTGCACAAGGCCAACAACCCCGAGATCAATATTTTAAAGTATAGGAATTTTATATCAAAATTATTTCAAGTTTCTCGTGTGATACTATTTTTTTAAATGTTTAAGCAAATGTACCATTGATTAAATATTAATTTACTTTACTCCGTGTACATAACAGACTGTTTAAATTATAACATTATTATCGAATGCATATTTCAGTTGTTTACGTAAATCTTTCCCTTCTATTTCTAATTAACCATTGAAGTATTTACATTTTATATCTATAATCATACTAGAATGGACAAATAGGTTAGATACAGTAAAATTAAAAAGAAGAATAATTTCTTCGAGAAACGCACTGAAAAATTCTAATTTCTTTATTACTCTCGTCGCTTCTTTTCTCCTCTTTATATTTATCATTTATTTAAACTATACTACAAGTTAAATACTATATCGTCCATCGTAATTCCCGATTATTCTAAAATATTTCAAAACTCAAAATATGCGTCAACAGTTTTTCTTTTCCACTGTTGTTCCTATTATCTTTTATACATTATTTTTTAATTTCTTATTTATTTTTTTTGTTGTTTTTTATTCGATCGCAAGTAATAACGCATAGTGCCAATGAATACGTTTCAATACGCTTTAGATACTAGATGTATAATTAAATGAGAAACGAAAGAAATATAAAAAGTTTCGTACGATTAACTAAAACTTTTCAATAATCATCAAAGAATTGTATATAACCTGTCATACAATTTTCTCTCGCCTTTTGTCAATTGTATTTCATTCCTTTCATCGCGCACGAAAATTTATTGATTGTATGTTTCGCAGGATGGGTGGGGAGGGGACGGGGAGGGGTGAGAACGAAACACTGTGTCTTATAGTTCGTATTTTGTCCATACCTGTCGCTGAAGTCACATACCCTACCAACGGAATTGATTAAAAGCTTTAACACGCGATGAGCGCTTGCGTGTTTGTGAACGAAATCGTTAACTTTAAACTTTCGGTTCCTCGTCAATGAACGGCAGTGTCGTAAGGTCAATTAATCAGTAAATCAGTTTTAAAATACGAGGACGAATTTTTATAGAAGGTATAAAATTCTTCGCGCTCTCAACGTTCCTTCTTGTTTGTTTGTTTACATCTTTTTTTTTTGTGATTCGAATTAAACAATTTTTATAATTTCCCCGTTATAAGAGAAAATGTCAAAATGACGGACACATACAATCCGTTCGTATATTGGGCTCAAACGGAGAATAAGATTACGTTAAAAGTTGATTTGGCTAAAGTTAAGGTATACAAGTCATTCTCGATATAATAGTCCTGCGTATATGAATCGAACGTCTAAAATTATTAACGTTTCAATACGTTGCTTTTACAGGATATTCAAATTAATTTGCAAGAGAGAAAGTTACTAATATATGCATATGGTCAAGGTGCTAGAGGGTGCAACAAATATGGATGTGAAATCGACTTTCACGAGCTCATAGATCCTGATGTATGTTGAATTGTAAGATCCGTTTATGATAGGTGATCTTTCATATAAGATGTAATGTTTTATACGAAAAATAATTGTAATTTGTAGGAGAGCAGTTACAAAGTGTTTGATCGTCAGGTAGATTTAACGTTGAAGAAAAAAAGTTACGGTTGGTGGCCAAGATTGACTAGTAAACCGCAAAAACCGCCATGGATTAAAATAGATTTTGATAAATGGAGAAGCGAGGATACGGATGATAATGAGTATGAGAACCGAGATGTTAAAACCGATTACCCTAATATGTATGATCAATTGCACATGGAGGAACTTGGCTATAGGAGAGGTAAAAATATTATGTAGAAATTGATATCAATTCTTATCTTATACATTAGATTGATTTTAATAATTTATATGTAACAGAGGATTTTAAGAAAGTATACCTGATCATCTACAACTTATGCCAATTTGTTGGATATCTTTATGTTCTTGTCGTTATGGGCGTGAAATATTCTCGTGATGGACCAGGTTCGCATTTAATATATCGTATAAATCTTTAGACATAATACTCTTTCCTAATCTCAATCATAACTGTATTATTAATTGCAGCTTCTATGAAAAACACGTACGCTACTGTTGGAAATCCAATGAAATTTGCGCAGACGCTACAACTTTTAGAATTTATCCACCCTTTATTAGGATATACCAAAGCTAGTATGATGATGTCTCTAATGCAAGTAGGAGACAGATTACTTGTATTATTTTTCTTGATAGAAGGAGAAAAACGTATGCATACTAAATCAATTGTGTTTTATCTCTTTATTGTGTGGAGCGTAGTGGAATTAATCAGATACTTATATTATATTACACAATTATTGAACGTAGAAATTTATATCCTAACTTGGTTAAGGTATACAATATGGATACCATTGTTTCCATTAATTGCAATATGCGAAGGTATTGTAGTTATATTTAGTGTTCCATATTCTGAAGAGACACAACGTTTTACCATACCATTACCAAATTCGTTCAATTTTCATTTCCATTTTCCGACTTTCTTGCGATTGTATTTATTTTTGTTATGTTTACCCGGTCTTTACATAATGATGTCGCATATGACTTGTGCTCGTTATAAAAAACTTATAAAATCTAATATAAAAAAGAAATAAGAATAACTTCATTTTACATCATATATAAATATAACTTAAAATAAAAGCCA
>CAKKNJ020000053.1:0-20000 GCA_918808275.2 Dolichovespula sylvestris
ATACTATATAGACGACACACGATTTCACCGACAAGGAATAGGACGACGACGCATAGCCCAGCCCCAACTGTGGTTTATTTCGAGCTTTAGTTGATGCACAGTGACTTGGAATGGTAGACACGAATAATGCACACGCGGGCACGGGACGGCTCGATTGTAAACGTGCACACGCCAACAAGCAAAGGGATAGGATTATTTAGTGGTCAGTAAAGCGTAATACGACGTTTCTACTTATTATAACGCTCGTGACGGAAGGACAATAAATATCTCGATTTTACTGTGCTACATCGGTACCATTCAATGTGCATATACTTGTGCGCGTGTCTTCCTCTATCTATCTATTTATCTATGTGTATACGTATATATCGCGTCCGTGTGTGCTTTTAGACGCGCGCCAGTGTGCGCGGAATAATACATTTGCACCTGTTAGAAACGACCTATCCGACGTCGCCGGTTATAAAAGCAACATCTTAGGCGTCTAAATGTCCGATCGACACAACGGCGAATGTGTATTTTAAAACGCGAAACTATTGGACAGAATACCCTCATGGACGTATACCTCCTAACATTAAAAACGTATATATAAATATATACACGCACGTGCATTGAAATTAGGTTAGGTATCTTCCACAGGACCTACAAGAAATTCATTTACGTGATAAATCCAAATATCGATGATCATTGATATTGATATCGATGTACGATATAATCGAAAACAACAAAAAGAAGGAAATAAAGATAGAAATGAAAAGAAAAATAGGAAAGGTGGGTAAGTTACACGGGGCACCTGTTCAACCTGATACAAATCATAAGTAATATATAACTTGGCGCGTAGGAAATGATTAACGTGGTTAGGGAAAAAAAAAACAGGGAAAAAAAAAAGAAGAAGAAGAAGAAGAAGAAGGAGAAGAAAAAAGGTCCATTTCCTGAACACGAGATGGGGGCATAAGATCCGCGTGAAATACATTTATGAGGATAGCACGCGGTGGTCATTTATAAAATGTTTATATATCCCCAATCCATCGCTGCAATTCCAGAACTAGTAATATAAGTTCTTCCTCCATTTCCTATTTTCCCCTACCCCTTTTCGACTCCATAAACGATAAAAATTCGACGAGTATATTATCGGATAAGAACGATGTAAATGCGATTGGAAAAATATTACTTGCGCGTAGAAAAAAAAAAAAAAATTACTTAAAAAAGCGCGCGTGTTCATAATAAAGAGAAAGAGAGATAGAGAGAAGAAGAAGAAGAAGAAGAAGAAAAAGAAGATATCCCCTTTTCGAGATGATCTGTTATGTTCGTAGAAGTTGGTTCGTAGTAAAGTAACTGTGAATCGAATCTAATACGTCCCAGGAGAAGCTTTTGACCGGCACAAAACGCGAGTTATTTGCGGCCGAGCGGCTAGCACGCTCGTCTTCCGAAGTGATTGATCGTTCGCCTCGCTGCACCGTGACTTCTTAGCCCCACCTTCTCTCTCTCTCTCTATCTCTCTATTTCTCTCTCTCTCTCTCTCTCTCTCTCTCTCTCTCTCTCTCTCTCTCTCTCTCTCTCTCTCTCTCTCTCTTTCTCTTTCTCTTTCTGATCTCCAATTTTCTTTCCTTATCTTTCGTAGACTCAAACTATACTTCTTCTTCCTCTTCGTCATCTTCTTCTTCGTCGGTTTGCCTAGCGAAACGGCGGCTCACATAGAAATTGTCAGTGTGAACCTATATTTATGTATGTATGTATATATGTATATAAAAGCTACAGAAAGAGAAAGAGAAATATATATATACATAGAGAGAGAGAGATTTTCTCTATTTCTCTTGCGGACAACGTCGCTAACCACGCCATGGGATATTTTCAGAAGCGTCGCCGCGACGGAGCACATTGTGTCTCATTGCAAGCATCGTTTTATCTTAACGCCGTTCGGTATAACAGGGAATATAACATATACTTTGGAAGTGGAAAAGTCATCACCTCGTTCTACCTATCCAATATGCTCAGCCTACCTACCTACCTACCTACCTACCTACCTACAGCGGTCATCCCAACCGTGTGTATTCGCGATATAACATAATTATTTACGAGACACCACGAGCTTTCTCTGCCATGTGTATTTCCGTTCTCCACTATCCCCCCCTCCCGCTCCCTTAATCACGGAAACTACATAGTTTCGACTCTATCATTGGATCAAAACCTTATCTCCTAGATTATATATATATATATATATATATATATATATATATATATATTGTATAAAACAAAAAATATGTATTTTTTGGGCCGTTTTAATAACCAAATCCATGTTTATAGCACTAGTCATGGTCCAGTTAACGTTCTCGTATAAACGATGATAAGTATCGATAAAACAGGATACTTTGCTAATACGTTTAGCATTGTTACGAGTAAATCGTCATCGTCGTACGATGTCGCAAAACTAAGTCACGAGTAAGTGTAGACTTTTACGAAAAGGATGAAATAAAAAAATATATATATATATATACGTGCATATAAATATATGTATTTATGTATGTATAAGTGAGAAGACTTACCTCCTCGTCGGACGGTGGTTCTTCGTAGTCCGAAAGGGTGTCCTTGAAGACGAAAATGCATTCCGACGGTTCCAATTGGCGAGCGTTGCCAAATTGAGTTTGTCCGTCGGTTGCCTGACTCGGCCCGGTCGTTTCCACCATCTTCGGTAATTTATCAACCGACGACGTGCGTTGCCCCTTACGTCGCCACAAACTCAGACCCAATAAGTTTCTCAGTATAGACGTTCGCCAGCTGTATTGACGTTGTATTACTCGTTCGGATATCTGAAAGGAAAAAGAAAAAGAAGAAAGAAAAAAATATATCGCGTTTATGTTTATCCGTGATTGCTTATCGTTGGCGCGCGTTCCACGTTCAAAATTCCCGCCTATAATTTGAAGAGTTCATTTGTTATTACGACGGACGTGCAATAATTCGAATCGTATTAAATACTTTGTCTATATTTCAACATACTTTGTATATATATAAATATGTTAATTTTATTTTTCATATATATAAGTATTTCCATTGAGAGATATACGAGATATTTTAGATATATTTATTTTATCATCGAAAACATTAAGTTTAAGGTTATGTTTAACGTATACGACCGGTTCGCGGATTAATAGAATTCGTCGAATATTCCGTCGTACGTCGCGTCTCCCGCGTAAAATATCATTTTCTTTTTCTTTCATTTAAATTTCGTTTGAACGACCCAATATAATAAAGGTTTTTCTCACACATCGTTTCGATTGCAATATGTAGCACGTTTCAATTTTTACGAGGACCTTGTCACGTACGAAAGATGGATCTATCGACGAATTACGTACCGAAACAAGATAAACAACTGAGTTGACAATATTTCGGACTTGTTTACGATCATAAATGTTTCTCACTATCAAATTATACAAATTTATATAGCTCGGCACATTTCGATTAACATTCCACTTGTAAAATGATACCGACATTGTAAAAACTTCACTCCGCAATGAATGGCCGTGTCACCTAGCGGAAGAAATATGTGTACTTTCTCGAAACGTCGATGCCAGTGAGTAAATGCGTGTAAAACGGAAGGTAATGCGTCTGTCATCTGTCGGTTATATGTGATATTAAATTTACATTTTAAAACTAATAGCGCCAATCGCATATCTCGCTAGACGCTTTTTCCGTTTTGCGGTGATCCGTGCTAGATAGAATGTCGGTATGCATTTGTTTCGCAAGCTTCTACACCGACATAATGGCCGCATAGTGAGAACAGTGTTTCGCTATTGCCTGTGTAGTTCATATTTTGTCTATATCTATCGCTGAAGTCGCATACGGCACAAATGATAGGTGATGATATTAAATCTTCGATACGAACTGTTTCATGAACGATTTTGTTTTATCAATATGCGATCAGCTGATCGCGGAAAAGGATGCGTCTTTTATTCGTGATTTGTACAATGATCGAGTCAAAATTGTCGATGTAATTAATGAGTAATTATAATTATATGGTGACAGTTATATCAAATATATATATATATTATATATATATATATATATACATATACATAGTGAGGAGAAAATAGAATGGCTGCTCTGATGAAGAAAAGAGTATTAGCTGAATTTACTCAAAGTCAAGTATGTATAGTCCGTGATATCTATTTCCTTCTGGATATTTGAATAATTACTTTTATGTTTGCAGGTTATCAATGAACCGCCATTAAAAAGATTAAGAACATTACGACTTTCGGCGAGTGGAAGTAGTAAGAATGATGGCGAAGGTAGCTCTACGTTAGCTTATATAGAATGCTTAGAAAAATGTAAAGGTGGCAATGATGCTTTACAATTGCTTGTTCGTATATCGGACACCGTGACGTGTATTTCCTCTGAAGATGTTCCTATAGCAATAAAGAAACTATCGGAAAGATTCGCTATTGAAACTGAAGCTGCCGTGCGTGCAAAAATATTATGGATATTTGGTGAACTTGGAGAAGTAACGTTTGATGTTGCAGAAAAATCGCGTATTGTTAATGAGACTGCTGAACTTCTAAAACACGAAGAATCGCACAGAGTTAAGAGTCAAGGATTAGCAACTTTATTAAAATTGGGAGATTATAATAGGTTGTTAAAAATAACATTTGTTTAATATTGATTAATAACGTTATTATATGACAGGCATAATATGATTTTAATTTATAGAAATTTGGTATTAAAAGTTGCACGCGAACATTTACAAGATACATGGCATGGTGTACAAACCAGATGTCTTTCTATAATTGGAAGATATTTGACAGCCAATACTACAGACGATACACTTATCTTTGTTGGAAATTATGCTCAATCGCAAGATCCAAGAGTTCGTGCGCAAGCCTTTGAAACAATGGCAGAATTGCATTCTCATAGAGGTTGTAGATTGCCAGCTAGTTTCTTTGGAGAAGCATGCGCTGCCCTTCGTGATGATAATGAAATAGTCAGACGTGCTGTTCTCAAAATAATTTGGCTTCTTGGTATTGAATATCCAGACAAGTAAGATAATTACATAAGTAATATAACCTTATGTTCTTTGAATTTTATTAATTATTCTCTTTTCGCTTGTAGCATGGTTGTTGGGTTAGATGGAGAAGATGTACGTATGGTTGATTGCACATTTTCCCAAATTTGTAGTTTGATGGGTGATTTGTCGCCACGAGTCAGAGCTTCAGCTATGTCTCTGTTAGGTACAATGAAAGGTGTTTCACGACGTTATATAGAACAAGCACTGGATAAGAAACAAAAAGTAGTAGAAGTGGATAGTGCAGTTAGGCCAGAAGTCGAAGAAAAGAGTGGCTCTTGTGGAGCGTTTATTCATGGATTAGAAGATGAATTTTTAGAGGTGAATCAATATATAAAAAGTTTGATTTATATATATATATATATATATATATATATATATATATTTATATTTATATTTATAAATTGTAAATTAATTATCTTAGGTCCGGACAGCAGCTGTTGAAGCACTGTGTAAATTATCATTAGAACAACCAAGTATAGCTAGAATCTCGTTGGATTTTATGGTAGATATGTTTAATGATGAAATTCAAAATGTCAGATTAAGAGCAATAGAATCTTTAAGAAAAATGTCTGCTAGTGTCACCCTTAGAGAAGATCAATTGGAAACAATATTGGGTGCACTAGAAGATTTCTCAGGAGAAGTGAGAGAAGGTTTACATGCTACGTTAGCAGCTAGTCAACTTGCTACTAGAAATTGCCTTCACATGTGCGTCAACCGTCTGTTGGATAATTTAACGCGTTATCCACAAGATAGAGAAAGTATTAGAGTATGTTTGGCGGCATTGGGAGCTTCGCATCCTTATCTCACTTTACCTTTGGTACCACAACTTCTCGGACGGCATCCTTTCTTTGATACACCAGAACCAGACGTCGACGAACCATCTTGTATCCTTCAACGTTAATATAAGGAACGTCGTGATTCACTAAAAAAGCAATTCTCATATGAATCTTAACATTTTTAATCAGATGCAAGCGTATTGGTACTGATATTCAATGCGGCATTACATTGTCCAAGTATGCATGCCTTATTTACGGAACACACCTCCAAACATTACCACTATTTGCGCGACACGATGCCACATTTAGTGCCGAGATTACGTCCAGCGGTAACTAATGGTTCAGGGCCTAACAAGGAAGATGTCGCCAATGAGGAACGTAGAGATCGTAGAGGGAGAGAATTTTTAGAAAAAATAGTAATGGGTATAGAAAATGCAAGGCCGGGTGGTAGAGTGAATACTAAACTTTTAGAAACTGCGACCGTTGACCTCGATCGTCTCGCCGAAATGGATAATAGAATGGAAGGTGCAGCTCGTTTCACGGCCTTGTATATTCGCTGTTTATTATTATTGAAGTCAGTCTTGAAAGAATTTTCGGTCTCGGCAACCACTTCAATATCAGCAAGTCCAATACCAAATACAACCAACAATGTTTCTTCTCTACTTCAACATACACAAAAGTATATATATATATATATATATTATATCTTTATATAATTCTTATGATCATTTTCATAACAAATAATTAATTTCCAATAACTTATGTATCTTAAATTAAACAGGCTGCAACGATTGTTCAGCGGATTAGGAGATGCCGAGGTAACACTGGCCAATGACGTGTGGCTCAAGGCTTTAGCCGTAGAACTAGTTCGTGTTACGAGAAGTGCCACGGGCAGTGCTCTACCACTCGCCCGTTATTTTTTGTCAGAGGCCGATTCCTTGCCCCAAGACACTTCGAAATTGCCACCCTTTTCAAGGGCATTGGTTCTTCAAATTCCAAATCTGGCGGATGTAAAGCCGGGATCACTGACCCGGCTTTTATTGCCGTTGCTTCTGACGTCTCCTTTACAGGGCGAAGAGAGACTCCCGAGACCGTCCATATCTACGCGATTTTGTCGTGCCATCATCGAGGAGCCTAGAGGGGATGCGGACGCTGCATTGAAGTTTACAGGTGGCCTATTATTGGGCATTTCTTTAACAGCTAAAATATTGAATTTACGCGATCCTAGCATATTAAGAGTTAAATTGAGACATCCGGATCAGCAAGTACAACTGTTGTTACCACGACAATCAGATTTGCGCCTTCAGAACTCTGATCAAAATGATTATAGATTGAGAACTACTGTACTATTATCGCATCAAGTATGGATGGAGGCTTGCAACGTAGAAATATCTTTGGCACTTTTAGTACCTTCGGCCACAGTTTTTTCGCATGCCCCTTTAGAAGATCCATGCGTTATAGATCTTTGTAAGCCGACTAAAGTATCTATAGCACCGAAACCGATAAAGAGAGGCATATAAATTGTACCTTTGTATAATACTAACTTTTTATTATGTGGTCAATAAATATTTTACATGGAAATATTTTTTCTTTTCTTTACTTTTTTTTTTTTTTTTCTTTATTGTATATATCTAATCTATGTTATTTTACTTTTTGTTTTAATCTGGTTTCTCTTTATCTTCGTCAAAGGTTGTGACATTGTGACTGAATCAGAAATTAATTATTTTATCTCGAATTGACTACAAAAAAGATGGTTTTTTTTTTTATTATTATAATCCTTTTTTTATAATTAGATTTTTGTAGAAAAATTATATGCAAGAAATGAATCATTTTTACATTTTTTCTTTTTCTTTCTATGCAATGATTACATTTTACATTCTATTTGCATCGCCAATTAGAGAACGAGCTTCCCCTAAAACAAAAAGGTACGTTCGTTTTTATAACATATAATCCTTGATCTTTATATTATATATTTTTCTTAAATTATATGCATGTGTGTGTATGTGTATATATATATATATATATATATATATATATATATATATATATGTATATGTTTAATAATACTTACCCTGAAAATACAGACTTTTCAGGTTCGGAAGTTTTTTGAGCTAAACTACCAAACGTGAGACCACCAGACTGACAAGCTAAGGATTCAAACGTACTGCTACCTGTTGTGTTTCCAAATACAGTTGGCATATTATTTCCAAGTCGTGAAGGACTTCCACCTATAGAAGGTGGACTTCCAAATCCTAATACAAAAATTATTTATTATTATTATTATTATTATTACACACACAGACACACTAATATAAATTACATCAGGGTCAATATTAACTTATATTTACCTCCTGGTGAGGTAGAACCAAATGCTGTCCCTCCAAATCCCATTGAACCAAAAACTGGTTTAGATTCAAACATTCCAGGCGATGATCCAAATACTGGTTTAGCACCAAAAGTGGCCGTCTGGCCGAAGGGTGAATGTGATTCTAATACAGATGACATACCTCCACCTACCATTGGTGGTGTACCATTTACTGTTGAAGCACCGAATACAGAAATTGCTCCTGTAGTAGGAATATTACTCGTAGGACCTTCAAATATAGAGGAAGATCCTGAAGTAGCATTTCCTATAGCTGGTGCAGCATTACCAAATAACGATCCAGAAGGAGAACTAGCAACTGCCGTTGGAGATGCGGCATTTGGATTAACACCAAATAAAGAACTAGAACCCGATGTAGCTCCTCCACCTCCAAATATTGAACTTGATGATTTTGTGGCGTTATTATTAAAAATCGATCCTGTTGAAGTCGAGCCAAATGTAATAGAAGAATTTCCACCGAACATAGATGTATTCGTAGACGTTGGAACATTCATTCCAAAAATTGAGGTAGTTGATGGAGGCGTAGATATACTACCAAATGTAGGTGTACTTGAAGAATTGTTAAATGGTACAGAAGTAGATGTTATAGTTGCTTTTTCGAAGATATTCGTAACTGCAATCATGGGCGTTGTCGTAGGAAATTGAGAACTTGTCACTGTTGTTTGTGCAGCTTTTCCGAAAGCTGGTGTAATTGAAGCCACTGTTGTAGTGTTACCAAAAGTTAATGTGGTAGATGAAGTAGTTACCGCAGTTGCATTTGTTGTTGGTAAGGTCATATTAGATTGACCAAAGATTGGTTTAGACATGGAGCTATAAAATGGCGAAATAGTGCTTGGAGTTGTAGTAGCTGTACTAAAGTTGGATATTATCGAATGAGTAGAAGAAAATACACTAAATGTAACTGGAGAGGATGTAGTAGTTGTTTGCGCTCCAATATTTGTTGGCGCAGAAAATGTGGTTTTAGTTATAGCAAAAGTAGATGTAGCCAAATTAGTAGATGAATTTCCTCCAAAAATATTTGCATTGGAAGTTGTTGGCTGTCCGCTAAATAATGTTGGTGTACTTAATGTTGATGTATTTAATGATTGTACTGGAGTATTTCTTGCCACAAATATAGGTGTAGTTTTGTCGCTTGTGCTAACTGTTCCAGAAGTAGGTATAACCGAAGCTTCAGAAGTTTTCTCAACATTAGGTTTCGATGTTAAATTTCCATATGTATTACTATTAGTTGTAGCCTGAGTGGTAAAAACTACAGGATTAGTATAGTTTGAAGGGAGCACTTTATTTGCGTTAGTTACTGGAATATTTTCGTTATTTATAAAAGATGTAATTTCGCTCTGATCTTTTTTTTCAAGATTTGTTAATAATCCTGTCAAATCCAGCAATTCTTTTGGCGAGTTTTTTACCGGCAATGAAATTGTACTTATAGTTTCCGAAACAAATGAAAATAATTTCGAAGGATAAGAAGCAAACGTAGAGTTTGATGACGAATTTTTTGTTGTTGGAGGCAACATATTTGAATTAGCAAAACAAAATGTATTAACAGATTCGATGTTAGCCGTTGTTGCTGTTACAACTGGTGTTATTGTCACTGAAGAGGAAATATTTCGTGGCATGGGTTGACTTTTGGCCAATGGAAGTTCCAATGGTATTGCATTAATCATTGTGCTATTTGAAAATGACATCGATTCAGAATTAAGGAAAGCATTCTTTGGCAATGTTTGATTATCATTTTTGATTTCTGTATCTTTAGATAACGGTTTGGCATATACATTACTGTAAGTTTTTTGTCCTGAAACCTCCACAGTAGCATTATTTTTGGCAATAGATTGTGTCAATGCTTCAAAACTTTCAGGATATGCAGACAGAACACTGGATTTTTTGTCAGCTTGTGAAAATTTGTTCACAGCCGGAGGAGGAAAAGTAACTATGTTGGATGTCTGTTTGCCTTGTGTTTTGCTTTGAAGCGAAATTGAATTTGTATCGGGTGATCCAATCTTGGCAACAACATTGTTCAATAAAGCCAAAGGACATTGCGGTTTAAGTCCTTCAACAGTTTGTTTCTCCACTGTATCATATTTAGTTACAGGCTGTTCTATCTTGTTTTTAGAATCTGTATTTACAGGGCTCAGAGATGCTAAAGATGACAAAGTAGCCTTTAAACGATCTTGAATAGGAGACGGGCTTGCAGGCTTGATCAATTTTGGTGATGATTCTAGAAGTAAATTTCTCAATTTCAATTGTTTTTCGTATGTAAAACTAAGAGTTTTAGAGGCAATGGCTTTACACCGCGCATCAATAACATCTGTATTTCCGTGGAGACCTGATGTTCCTTTAGATGATATTTTCAAATTATTCATCATATGATTCAATCCAGAAATTTTATTCGTACGATTCAACGACTTCAACTTCTTGTTAAGCTGTTCTATTTTGTTTTTTTCCTTTATAATAATTTTATTATGCAATACAAGATTTTGATAAAGGAATTCCAAACTAGGAATTTTCATTTTAGATTTTTTCTGATATATATGCTCTGACCATTCAAAATCAAGAACTTTGTTGGCCTGTGCAAGTTGAGATTGAGTATAATAAAAAAGTCTCTGAGTATCTGCTATACTACTATTTTCACAATTTCTGGTAGTACCCTCAGAATTTACTTCGTTTTTCGATTTAGCTTCTTCGACCCAAGCAAACGATTGCAAAAGTAAAGCCTTTAAATAAGCAATATCGGTGGATAGACTATTAGTAGTTTCTCGTAATTCAGTAAGAAATTGATCTATAACAGTTGATCTTCCCCCTAATTGTTTTCGTTCCTCTTCTGATCCGCACTCCCATGCTTGTGGCTCTAATCTGTTTTGTAACTCTTTTTCAAAAAGAGTAAGTAATTCTGTAAATGCGCGTATATAAATACTATCATCGATCTGTACTTTTTGTTCGACAACAGGTTCATTCGTATGTACTTCTTTTGTCGCAATAGGCTTGGGATCCACTTTTTCAACTTCTTGAGAAACTGATTTTTTAGGAATATCTGATTTGACATCAAGTTTAACGGGAACTGATGATACCTTTTCCTCTGTAGTATTTGCCAACGTTGATGGAGGCGGTTGAAAAAATAAAGCAGTTTTCATCGAATCATCAAAGATATTTGCCGCTGCAGTTTTAGGACGTTCAGATGTGATGTTACGATTTTCTTTTGAAGGATAGGGAGTACTAGTTACTGCAGGATTTAATGATATATTAGAAGGTAACATGTTTGGAGAGGATGGTAATAGGTTTACAATCTCAGTAGGTGGCGAAGTAATGCCAGGGCAATTGGGAGTTAAATTAACCATATGAAAACTACACAACTGACCAGAAGTTCCTAAAATATGAAGCATGGGAACAGGATGCGGAAGAGTTGCATCTGTTCCCCATGGTAATTTTTGTACCGGTGTTCTATCTATGACCAAACCAACTGGATAACTTTCTGTCGTTTTGATAAGTGGTAACTGTGCTCTGCCACTATCGATCAATATCCATTGATTCCAAGTATGACCATTGTCTATTGATCCTAAAACGGCTACTTCGCTACTCCAACTACTAGCTGCGATAATGAGACCCCACTCTTGCACATAATCAAAATAATAACGTGGAATATCTTTACTTCCTTCTGTCTCGAATACTCCGTATGTAATATCTTCATAACATGTAAAAATTGCATTTGTTTCTCCTTTAGGAGCATCAATAATAAGAACATTGATATGGTGTTCTTCGTTTAAATAAGCCGCGCAAAATTGATAATTACTAATCCATAAAATAGATATAACTTCACCGATATACGGACTGGGTCCTGTTATTGTTCTAGCGACTTTTAAGTCTGGCTTAAGTTGTACTATGTTCCCATTCTTACATCCTGCAACAATCTGCTTTCCTTTAGGGCTCCATGCCAAACATAATGCATCAATTCCATTTAACTTCTCCAAAGCTTTTAATCCAACTGCTTTTTCCTTTCCATCTTTTATTTCAAAATTACCGATACTATGATCCGTAGTTACGGTACAAAACATTCTTGGCATACTAGGATTCCATCGTAAATCTAATACAAAAGTTTCTATGTTTGACAAAGATAATTGGACTTCATGTAATAGTACGATATCCTAAAAATAATAAAATTTGAAACATAAATATATCATTTCTATAAATTGCAATGTTATGATATACGTACGTGTTTCACGAAGGCATGGGCATCATAGATGAATACTTTAGGTGCCAGTGGTGTAACGGCAAGGTACGAATAATCACAGTTAAACGTTATCTTAGATATAATGAATGGTAAATTGACTTCTATTTTGCGTTCTACATTGACTTCGCTTCCTGACAATAATATAGTCAATTTATCGTTATTTGCTACAAAAAGTAATCCTCTTTTCTTGTCTACAGTAACAAGGTTGCAAGCTATTGGAATGGATGCGAAACTATTGCATATTTGAGATGTATTGGCTTGTTTAAACAGAAATTCCTAAAATCATAATGTATCGTGATTAACATTGTTTACACTTACTTTATTTATGTGGATCTTAATTAACACATCACATGTAGTAATATTAATAAATAAAACAAAAACATTCACATTAAAAATATAATTATGATAATGGAATATAAATGATTGCACAAGTTTATGCAATTATTATTTACTTATATATATAATAAAATCGTTGAAGAGAGATTTATTCACGAAATTATAACCATACCTGCACATCTTTCGAATCAGGAGCCGTGTTCATGATTAATGAATCTTTGTATTTTAGTATAGTCAGATAAAAAAATAAAATATATAATTCCCGTAGAAAATACTAAACGTTAACAACAAATTAAACAAAGTAGTAGTACGTAGTTTTTCATAAATATAATCTATGCTTCTTTGCTAGCAGCTTCACAATAAAAGAGAAATTATAATACAAAACAAGTCTAAAAAATTATAAAATAACCTATGATATTAATTATATATTATTTTATAACGATCGCAAATAACACTGTTCAAAACTCGTTTATGTTCGTCTTTCTCTCTCTACTTTGCATCTTTCGTACCATTTCGTACGTAACGAAACTCAACTGAAAGAAAATGATAACAAAATACGACACTAGAGTTCTCGTCGTTCGCACGTTGAAAACTCGTATACTAAGGTTAGGTTAAAAAGCACGTGTGATTGAGTATTGTCAGTGTAAATAAATGTAATAATTTGTGTAATGATAATTCTAAGCTGATATAAATTATATTCACAATGGAAAAGTCACGTATGTATTACTACCATTCAATAATGAACAATTTGCTTTTGAGTTTATGTATAAATTATATGCGTATGCATAAATAAATATACAAATCCTTTTCTTATTTTAGAGAAAAGAAGGCGTCCTAAAAGAGTTCCCATCAGCAAAGAGAAACTCTTAAAGTATCATAAAGGGGCAGGGATTAACTTGCAAAATAATACCACTAAGATAAAACACAAAATACATAGGGAAAAACTTAAACTTAAAGAAGACGCTATAAAAGCATCAATCGAGAATGCCGCCAGAGCAGAATTACTTTTAACCGAAGATCATGGTCATTTGGAAGCTGATGCTGGAGAGACAACGACTCAATATAAGCAATCGGAAATTGCTGCTAACGTTGATATAACAAGTGCTACAAAGTTCTTTACGCTAGATTTAAATTTCGGTCCGTATTGTTTAAAATACTCTAGAAATGGTAGGCATTTAGTCCTAGGTGGTAGAAAAGGGCATGTAGCAGCATTTGATTGGGTGACAAAAAAACTTGCGTGCGAAATGAATGTTATGGAATCTGTACATGATTTATCCTGGCTTCATATTGAGACAATGTTTGCAGTTGCACAAAAAGATTGGGTTTATATTTACGATAATCAA
Organism: Dolichovespula sylvestris; assembly: GCA_918808275.2. Lineage (NCBI taxonomy): Eukaryota > Metazoa > Arthropoda > Insecta > Hymenoptera > Vespidae > Dolichovespula > Dolichovespula sylvestris. The sequence goes on from CAKKNJ020000053.1 coordinate 14,111, forward strand.
GGAATAGAACTTCATTGTTTAAAGTCTATGAATGGAATAAATAAATTAGAATTTCTGCCATATCATTTTTTGCTTGCTAGTGGCTCTAGAGATGGTCATTTGGCATGGCTGGATGTTTCTATAGGAACAATGATTTCTCGTTGTCATACTAAATTGGGTAACATATCCGTATGTTTCATTAAAGGACATATATATTCAAAATATATATACATACGATATAAAATATATATTAATTAATGTTTTATACTAATATTTTGATACAGGTAATGACACAAAATCCAAGCAATGCACTCATTTGTGTCGGTGATTCCAAAGGAGTAGTATCGATGTGGTCTCCAAATAGTAGACAACCATTAGCAAAAATGCTTTGTCATAAACAAAAGGTTGAAGCCTGTACTATTCATCCATATGGAACTTATATGGCAACAAGTTGTCCAGATAGATCATTGAAAGTTTGGGATATTCGACAACTTGCAGGTCCTGTTCATAATCTGTTTCTTCGATATCCAGCTCAATGTTTATCGTACAGTCAACGAGGTCTTTTAGCAGCTGCTATGGGAAATGTAGTAGAGGTTTATAGGTAAAACAATAGTCTTGTAACATTTCATGTCATATAAATTCTAGATGGCAGTATATTTAATTGTTCTTTTTTTTTCTTTTTTTTTTTTAATATTTGAACTATTCATAGAGAATCTACGAATGAGGTTAAGCCATATTTAAGACACAAATCATCGTGGAATATAACAAGTATGCAATTCTGTCCATATGAGGATGTTTTGGGTATTGCAACAGCAAAAAATATTTCATCTCTCCTAGTTCCCGGTAGTGCAGAAGCTAACTATGATGCTTTAGAAATAAATCCATATCAAACGAAGAAGCAAAGACGCGAGGCGGAAGTTAAAGCGCTTTTAGATAAAATACAACCAGAATTGATAACATTAGATCCAACGGCGATAGCAGAAGTTGATGTACCTAAATTAAAAGAAAAAGTAGAAGCAAAGAAGAAGCTCTTAGTAAGTAATAAATTGAATATTCTAATATTAAAGACTTTACAATATCGTTACTTTTACATTATTATGATTATATATAAAATAATATATATTAAATTATTCAAATGTTTTCAAACTGTAGTATATTAAACCAAAGGAGATCGATTTTAAACCACGTAACACTAAGGCGAAAGGAAAAGGTGGAACAGCGAAAGTAATTAAAACTAAAAAGATATTGAAAGATTTAAAACGTAGAGTAAGTATCCAAATAATTTTAAATTAACACAAGCTTCTCTACAGATATATATATATATATACTTAACCAATATTTTTAGGAGCACATAGAAATGCTTAAGGATGTAAATACAGAGATATCTACAAAAAAAGCGGAAGTTCCAAAGAAAAATTATGGTGTTTTGGATAGATTTGTTTCCAAATGAAGTAACAATATCAATTAGATTATGAAAATTTACAACAGGATATTGATATAATCTAGAAATGCGACAAATGTCGCTATGGATTATATCGGATTCACACATGATCTTATTATTTTATAAACTGTATATGTGTAAAAAAAAATAATAATAAAGAGATCATTTTTTTTCTAATAATTAAAACAATATTATGTATTAGAATTTAAGAAAAGACTTGTCGTTACGTTTGAATCAGGCATTTTTTGGCGCCATCGTTGATGAATTCGTTCGTAGACTTACCTACGTCAGTTCACAAATCATTCATTGACGAATTCCTTATTAGATTAAAGTAATCACAAAAAGATATATTCTTTTTATCTATCAGTTTATTGAAATATATGACGAATAATGTAGAAATGAAAAGATGCAATTGAATTTTAATATCGGACAGATATACATTTCTTTTCTTTTCTTTTCCTACCACTCCCCGGCCACCCCGTCATCGTTGCTTTTAATAGCCATCGTCCGAATATGTAATTTCGTAATCGGTGTATTTTTTTTTCAACAATTGAACCGATACCTGATGATCGGCTTTTCCATATCCCTGTGAAATCAATCGAACCATTAAGATAAACAATTAATTCGCGAAATTCGTTTGAGTTATAACTGTACTCGATTTATATATAATAACATTAGAAATAATATTTAATCTACTGTTACCGACTATACACAGGTAAAATAGGAATCTATTATTATCAACTTGATTACATTATACACCGCGTCTATATATATGTATATACATATATACATATATATATATATATATATATATATATATATATATATATATATATATAAATTTATAACGACAATACATAAATATGTAAAGATATAAAAATCGTTGACTTGTATTTACGATTATTTATAATATTCGTTAACTTACTTGCGAGTAACCATAAACCTTGATAGTTTTTTTTTCTGGATCATGTAGTATTCTCCCACCACCCAAGCTCTCCACTTCAAGATCAGGATACTGTTTCAATTGTTCGGTAGTCTCTTCGTAAACGTTATCTACAATGTAAAGTAAAAAAAAAAAAAAATAAATAAATAAAATCGAAAATGTAACAAAAATATCTCGTCGGATCGATGATACGTTCGTCCCTCGACGTGTGGTGTCTCCAATTAAAATAAAGAATTGTTAACTTTTGTCGTAGATTTGTAGGAAAATAAAAAAAAAAAAAAAGGAAAAGAAAAAGAAATAAAGAAAAATATGAGGGCGAAGAGGATAGATAAATTAGAGGAGAACGGGAGGGGGGGGGGGTTGGAGCCAGGAATGGCGTACATTCGGTTTTATAAAATAATATTTCGTCGACGAAAAAGAAGAAATCGAATCGTTTTTGTGACGAAAGAATGGACGAGGATTTAAAAAAAAAAAAAAAAAAAAAAAAAAAAAAGAAAACAATTGTCATTTCGATCTATGACGCAAGACATTCGATATAAACGCGTAACTCCTTGCGAGTAGAAAAATGACGACAAAATTTTTAAATTATTAGTATTACCACGAACAAGCACGGTTTAGTTATATGAAGTTTTGAACGAGGAGAGATGATTATTAATTTTTTTCTGTATTTCTTTTTTTTCTTTCTTTTTCATTTTGTTTTGTTTTGTTTTGTTTTCAAACTTTTGAAAAAGCTTCGCATTCATCGAAAACAAATATATTTCGGTATACGTACGTAAAACCCGACGTAGTGCACGGTGTATCTTGTATGTCCATGTCGTAATGTAAACAAAAACAAACACACACGCTTGGACCGACCATTGTTAAGTTGTCGAAATCGGTCGAGTTTTCTTTTGCATTTCAACGAACAAATAACGAAAAACCGTGCCTATCTATCTCTTCTTCTTCTTCCGTACATCGTCGATTTCGAACATTTTAAATAATTTATGTTATTTATCAATTATTTCACATTGGTTTAATCGTTATATATACGATATAATACGATTGCTGATATTTAAAAAGTAATTGCATACGATCTATTATAGATTTCAATTTGTCGACGTTTATTAATACATTATCAGAGAGAGAGAGAGAGAGAGAGAGAGAGAGAGAGAGAGAGAGAGAGAGAGAGAGAGAGAGAGAGAGAGAGAGAGAGAGAGAGAGAGAGAGAATTTCTTAATATTTTAATCGATGCTTAAACTTATTAATATTTTTACTATAATAGACAAATTTCTGTCGCACATTAACCCGATTGTTAGGTTACGCGTATAGAGAGAGAGAGAGAGAGAGAGAGAGAGAGAGAGAGAGGGGTATGAACTATATATACAAGGCTTATACGCCGATACGATAGGCGCATGTTAAGGACATTGTTTTGACAACCCTATTATGCTTGTAGTTCATATTTTGTCGATAACCGTTGCAGGAATTACATTGGTGTTACGAGCAGAAATTACTCATTCCCCCTTCGATGCGAAAATTGGCGGACAGTTTTAAAGAATGTTGAAATTATTATCCCGTTGCGTAGAACGCCTGACGTTAATGGTAAGTAAGTACTCATTAAAAAGAATAAAAAAGAAAAAAAATTTGTTGACTATTTTAATAGAATCGACAAATATTTACAAGAGTTACGCAAGTTCAGATCTACGATACAATGATTTTATTTATTAACGTTGTAGAAGATCTAACTGACAATTTATTTTGTTTCTTTTTTTTTTTTTTTTGTTTTTTCTTTTATTCCTAGAAAACGACGAATCGATCGGTCTCAGATATTGCGTATCGAAACGGCATTGGAAACGACAAGAAATCGATTATAAAAATAAGTTTATCTATCTGTTTATCTACGTCTCTCTCTCTCTCTCTCTCTCTCTCTCTCTCTCTCTCTCTCTCTCTCTCTCTCTATATTTTATTTACTATCTCGCCGAGCTCTCATAATCAGTCATTTCTCTCAGTGGGTATTAAAAGCACGAACAGGTAAAACACTAAGTGCAAAACATGGTAATATTATAGTACCGAGTTGCTCTGGCAAGTATAACCATATGGTACTTTGGGTTGAGTGACGCGTAACTCGATTTCCGGTATATGCAAAAAGAAATAAAAAATGAAAAAAAAAAAAAAAAGAAAAGAAAGAAAAAGGAAAAGAATTTAAATTTTTGTCCTTCGTTTATTAAGTTCATTAATTGTTTCGTTCGACGTCGTTTAATCGATCGATTTGTCAAATTTGATTATTTCTTTTTCGCGCCAAAATATTATCCCCCTCTCTCTCTCTCTCTCTCTCAGTCTCTGTCACTCATTCACTCACATTTTCTAGCCACTCTAGTTATTTCTTTTTTTCTCCAATTATTACTCTCTCTCTCTCTCTCTCTCTCTCTCTTTTTTCTTATCTCATCCTCATTTAATTTCTTTCTTTTTATCTTTTTTTTCCGTAATCTCTCCATTCGTCCATTTTCAACGTAAAAATAATAGATCCGACGTGTACATAACTCGAAGTATGTATCTCTAAATCGATGATCGTCTTTGGAATATGTCGAAGTATTATTATGGAAGAAAGAAAATGCAGGCCAACAACGGCATTCGATACTTAGGCGCGATAACGAAAGGGGATAGTTTTATTATTACGATTTTAACGGCTAGAGGATTTTGCGATTTACGAATGATGATTTTTGTCCTTGTTACATCCTAGACGATAAAGTCTGAGATAATACAAGAAGAGGATATGTGTGAGATGTACAATGCGATATCTTGATCTCATTAAAAGGTTGGAAAAGAAAAAAATTGTATTTTAAAACTGCATATTCTTTCCTTTATTCTCTCTCCTCTCTCTCTCTCTCTCTCTCTCTCTCACACACACTCTCTCTCTCTTTTTAATCGTTATATCGTATGATTTTTTAAAATAGTTATATCTCTTGAAATACCTCGGTTGAATTGGTTTTCCTTTTTCTTTTTTATCGTTTGTTTTTTTTTTTCGTTGAATTCGTGATCAATCAATCATTCGATCGATAGATCTTTCTGTTAAACGAGACGAAAACTGGAAAAACGTGGAAATTAAAATACGCAGAATATTGCGTTGATATTCGGATATAAAAGATGTGTGTTTTACGGTACTACCCACGTGATATCGCATAAAAGTAATCTCAAGGTTATAGTAATATTTAATGTGTTTGAATTGAAAAAAAAAAAAATAAAAAAAAAGAGATAGAGAGAGAGAGAGATACGTCGAGTTCCATTAAAAAAATTCGATGGACATTTTAATGTCTTAAAAATGACAAAAACAATAACAAAAATTTCAATACCACATTACATAATCTCCTTCAAATAATACAACTTACTTTCTTCTTTTTTGTTTTTTATTTTTTATAGGCAATCTTTATACTTTTATTTTTTTATTTATTAAAAAAAACGAAAGAAGAATTGAGTTCCTATAGAAAAAAAAAAAAAAAAAAAATGGATGAGAAGAAAAGAATTACTGGTTTAATAAAAGTCTTATTAACTAA
>CAKKNJ020000054.1:0-16323 GCA_918808275.2 Dolichovespula sylvestris
ACGCAACCCAGACGCAACCCAGACGCAACCCAGACGCAACCCAGACGCAACCCAGACGCAACCCTGTCGCAACCCAGACGCAACCCAGACGCAACCCAGACGCAACCCAGACGCAACCCAGACGCAACCCAGACGCAACCCAGACGCAACCCAGACGCAACCCAGACGCAACCCAGACGCAACCCAGACGCAACCCAGACGCAACCCAGACGCAACCCAGACGCAACCCAGACGCAACCCAGACGCAACCCAGACGCAACCCAGACGCAACCCAGACGCAACCCAGACGCAACCCAGACGCAACCCAGACGCAACCCAGACGCAACCCAGACGCAACCCAGACGCAACCCAGACGCAACCCAGACGCAACCCAGACGCAACCCAGACGCAACCCAGACGCAACCCAGACGCAACCCAGACGCAACCCAGACGCAACCCAGACGCAACCCAGACGCAACCCAGACGCAACCCAGACGCAACCCAGACGCAACCCAGACGCAACCCAGACGCAACCCAGACGCAACCCAGACGCAACCCAGACGCAACCCAGACGCAACCCAGACGCAACCCAGACGCAACCCAGACGCAACCCAGACGCAACCCAGACGCAACCCAGACGCAACCCAGACGCAACCCAGACGCAACCCAGACGCAACCCAGACGCAACCCAGACGCAACCCAGACGCAACCCAGACGCAACCCAGACGCAACCCAGACGCAACCCAGACGCAACCCAGACGCAACCCAGACGCAACCCAGACGCAACCCAGACGCAACCCAGACGCAACCCAGACGCAACCCAGACGCAACCCAGACGCAACCCAGACGCAACCCAGACGCAACCCAGACGCAACCCAGACGCAACCCAGACGCAACCCAGACGCAACCCAGACGCAACCCAGACGCAACCCAGACGCAACCCAGACGCAACCCAGACGCAACCCAGACGCAACCCAGACGCAACCCAGACGCAACCCAGACGCAACCCAGACGCAACCCAGACGCAACCCAGACGCAACCCAGACGCAACCCAGACGCAACCCAGACGCAACCCAGACGCAACCCAGACGCAACCCAGACGCAACCCAGACGCAACCCAGACGCAACCCAGACGCAACCCAGACGCAACCCAGACGCAACCCAGACGCAACCCAGACGCAACCCAGACGCAACCCAGACGCAACCCAGACGCAACCCAGACGCAACCCAGACGCAACCCAGACGCAACCCAGACGCAACCCAGACGCAACCCAGACGCAACCCAGACGCAACCCAGACGCAACCCAGACGCAACCCAGACGCAACCCAGACGCAACCCAGACGCAACCCAGACGCAACCCAGACGCAACCCAGACGCAACCCAGACGCAACCCAGACGCAACCCAGACGCAACCCAGACGCAACCCAGACGCAACCCAGACGCAACCCAGACGCAACCCAGACGCAACCCAGACGCAACCCAGACGCAACCCAGACGCAACCCAGACGCAACCCAGACGCAACCCAGACGCAACCCAGACGCAACCCAGACGCAACCCAGACGCAACCCAGACGCAACCCAGACGCAACCCAGACGCAACCCAGACGCAACCCAGACGCAACCCAGACGCAACCCAGACGCAACCCAGACGCAACCCAGACGCAACCCAGACGCAACCCAGACGCAACCCAGACGCAACCCAGACGCAACCCAGACGCAACCCAGACGCAACCCAGACGCAACCCAGACGCAACCCAGACGCAACCCAGACGCAACCCAGACGCAACCCAGACGCAACCCAGACGCAACCCAGACGCAACCCAGACGCAACCCAGACGCAACCCAGACGCAACCCAGACGCAACCCAGACGCAACCCAGACGCAACCCAGACGCAACCCAGACGCAACCCAGACGCAACCCAGACGCAACCCAGACGCAACCCAGACGCAACCCAGACGCAACCCAGACGCAACCCAGACGCAACCCAGACGCAACCCAGACGCAACCCAGACGCAACCCAGACGCAACCCAGACGCAACCCAGACGCAACCCAGACGCAACCCAGACGCAACCCAGACGCAACCCAGACGCAACCCAGACGCAACCCAGACGCAACCCAGACGCAACCCAGACGCAACCCAGACGCAACCCAGACGCAACCCAGACGCAACCCAGACGCAACCCAGACGCAACCCAGACGCAACCCAGACGCAACCCAGACGCAACCCAGACGCAACCCAGACGCAACCCAGACGCAACCCAGACGCAACCCAGACGCAACCCAGACGCAACCCAGACGCAACCCAGACGCAACCCAGACGCAACCCAGACGCAACCCAGACGCAACCCAGACGCAACCCAGACGCAACCCAGACGCAACCCAGACGCAACCCAGACGCAACCCAGACGCAACCCAGACGCAACCCAGACGCAACCCAGACGCAACCCAGACGCAACCCAGACGCAACCCAGACGCAACCCAGACGCAACCCAGACGCAACCCAGACGCAACCCAGACGCAACCCAGACGCAACCCAGACGCAACCCAGACGCAACCCAGACGCAACCCAGACGCAACCCAGACGCAACCCAGACGCAACCCAGACGCAACCCAGACGCAACCCAGACGCAACCCAGACGCAACCCAGACGCAACCCAGACGCAACCCAGACGCAACCCAGACGCAACCCAGACGCAACCCAGACGCAACCCAGACGCAACCCAGACGCAACCCAGACGCAACCCAGACGCAACCCAGACGCAACCCAGACGCAACCCAGACGCAACCCAGACGCAACCCAGACGCAACCCAGACGCAACCCAGACGCAACCCAGACGCAACCCAGACGCAACCCAGACGCAACCCAGACGCAACCCAGACGCAACCCAGACGCAACCCAGACGCAACCCAGACGCAACCCAGACGCAACCCAGACGCAACCCAGACGCAACCCAGACGCAACCCAGACGCAACCCAGACGCAACCCAGACGCAACCCAGACGCAACCCAGACGCAACCCAGACGCAACCCAGACGCAACCCAGACGCAACCCAGACGCAACCCAGACGCAACCCAGACGCAACCCAGACGCAACCCAGACGCAACCCAGACGCAACCCAGACGCAACCCAGACGCAACCCAGACGCAACCCAGACGCAACCCAGACGCAACCCAGACGCAACCCAGACGCAACCCAGACGCAACCCAGACGCAACCCAGACGCAACCCAGACGCAACCCAGACGCAACCCAGACGCAACCCAGACGCAACCCAGACGCAACCCAGACGCAACCCAGACGCAACCCAGACGCAACCCAGACGCAACCCAGACGCAACCCAGACGCAACCCAGACGCAACCCAGACGCAACCCAGACGCAACCCAGACGCAACCCAGACGCAACCCAGACGCAACCCAGACGCAACCCAGACGCAACCCAGACGCAACCCAGACGCAACCCAGACGCAACCCAGACGCAACCCAGACGCAACCCAGACGCAACCCAGACGCAACCCAGACGCAACCCAGACGCAACCCAGACGCAACCCAGACGCAACCCAGACGCAACCCAGACGCAACCCAGACGCAACCCAGACGCAACCCAGACGCAACCCAGACGCAACCCAGACGCAACCCAGACGCAACCCAGACGCAACCCAGACGCAACCCAGACGCAACCCAGACGCAACCCAGACGCAACCCAGACGCAACCCAGACGCAACCCAGACGCAACCCAGACGCAACCCAGACGCAACCCAGACGCAACCCAGACGCAACCCAGACGCAACCCAGACGCAACCCAGACGCAACCCAGACGCAACCCAGACGCAACCCAGACGCAACCCAGACGCAACCCAGACGCAACCCAGACGCAACCCAGACGCAACCCAGACGCAACCCAGACGCAACCCAGACGCAACCCAGACGCAACCCAGACGCAACCCAGACGCAACCCAGACGCAACCCAGACGCAACCCAGACGCAACCCAGACGCAACCCAGACGCAACCCAGACGCAACCCAGACGCAACCCAGACGCAACCCAGACGCAACCCAGACGCAACCCAGACGCAACCCAGACGCAACCCAGACGCAACCCAGACGCAACCCAGACGCAACCCAGACGCAACCCAGACGCAACCCAGACGCAACCCAGACGCAACCCAGACGCAACCCAGACGCAACCCAGACGCAACCCAGACGCAACCCAGACGCAACCCAGACGCAACCCAGACGCAACCCAGACGCAACCCAGACGCAACCCAGACGCAACCCAGACGCAACCCAGACGCAACCCAGACGCAACCCAGACGCAACCCAGACGCAACCCAGACGCAACCCAGACGCAACCCAGACGCAACCCAGACGCAACCCAGACGCAACCCAGACGCAACCCAGACGCAACCCAGACGCAACCCAGACGCAACCCAGACGCAACCCAGACGCAACCCAGACGCAACCCAGACGCAACCCAGACGCAACCCAGACGCAACCCAGACGCAACCCAGACGCAACCCAGACGCAACCCAGACGCAACCCAGACGCAACCCAGACGCAACCCAGACGCAACCCAGACGCAACCCAGACGCAACCCAGACGCAACCCAGACGCAACCCAGACGCAACCCAGACGCAACCCAGACGCAACCCAGACGCAACCCAGACGCAACCCAGACGCAACCCAGACGCAACCCAGACGCAACCCAGACGCAGACCCAGACGCAACCCAGACGCAACCCAGACGCAACCCAGACGCAACCCAGACGCAACCCAGACGCAACCCAGACGCAACCCAGACGCAACCCAGACGCAACCCAGACGCAACCCAGACGCAACCCAGACGCAACCCAGACGCAACCCAGACGCAACCCAGACGCAACCCAGACGCAACCCAGACGCAACCCAGACGCAACCCAGACGCAACCCAGACGCAACCCAGACGCAACCCAGACGCAACCCAGACGCAACCCAGACGCAACCCAGACGCAACCCAGACGCAACCCAGACGCAACCCAGACGCAACCCAGACGCAACCCAGACGCAACCCAGACGCAACCCAGACGCAACCCAGACGCAACCCAGACGCAACCCAGACGCAACCCAGACGCAACCCAGACGCAACCCAGACGCAACCCAGACGCAACCCAGACGCAACCCAGACGCAACCCAGACGCAACCCAGACGCAACCCAGACGCAACCCAGACGCAACCCAGACGCAACCCAGACGCAACCCAGACGCAACCCAGACGCAACCCAGACGCAACCCAGACGCAACCCAGACGCAACCCAGACGCAACCCAGACGCAACCCAGACGCAACCCAGACGCAACCCAGACGCAACCCAGACGCAACCCAGACGCAACCCAGACGCAACCCAGACGCAACCCAGACGCAACCCAGACGCAACCCAGACGCAACCCAGACGCAACCCAGACGCAACCCAGACGCAACCCAGACGCAACCCAGACGCAACCCAGACGCAACCCAGACGCAACCCAGACGCAACCCAGACGCAACCCAGACGCAACCCAGACGCAACCCAGACGCAACCCAGACGCAACCCAGACGCAACCCAGACGCAACCCAGACGCAACCCAGACGCAACCCAGACGCAACCCAGACGCAACCCAGACGCAACCCAGACGCAACCCAGACGCAACCCAGACGCAACCCAGACGCAACCCAGACGCAACCCAGACGCAACCCAGACGCAACCCAGACGCAACCCAGACGCAACCCAGACGCAACCCAGACGCAACCCAGACGCAACCCAGACGCAACCCAGACGCAACCCAGACGCAACCCAGACGCAACCCAGACGCAACCCAGACGCAACCCAGACGCAACCCAGACGCAACCCAGACGCAACCCAGACGCAACCCAGACGCAACCCAGACGCAACCCAGACGCAACCCAGACGCAACCCAGACGCAACCCAGACGCAACCCAGACGCAACCCAGACGCAACCCAGACGCAACCCAGACGCAACCCAGACGCAACCCAGACGCAACCCAGACGCAACCCAGACGCAACCCAGACGCAACCCAGACGCAACCCAGACGCAACCCAGACGCAACCCAGACGCAACCCAGACGCAACCCAGACGCAACCCAGACGCAACCCAGACGCAACCCAGACGCAACCCAGACGCAACCCAGACGCAACCCAGACGCAACCCAGACGCAACCCAGACGCAACCCAGACGCAACCCAGACGCAACCCAGACGCAACCCAGACGCAACCCAGACGCAACCCAGACGCAACCCAGACGCAACCCAGACGCAACCCAGACGCAACCCAGACGCAACCCAGACGCAACCCAGACGCAACCCAGACGCAACCCAGACGCAACCCAGACGCAACCCAGACGCAACCCAGACGCAACCCAGACGCAACCCAGACGCAACCCAGACGCAACCCAGACGCAACCCAGACGCAACCCAGACGCAACCCAGACGCAACCCAGACGCAACCCAGACGCAACCCAGACGCAACCCAGACGCAACCCAGACGCAACCCAGACGCAACCCAGACGCAACCCAGACGCAACCCAGACGCAACCCAGACGCAACCCAGACGCAACCCAGACGCAACCCAGACGCAACCCAGACGCAACCCAGACGCAACCCAGACGCAACCCAGACGCAACCCAGACGCAACCCAGACGCAACCCAGACGCAACCCAGACGCAACCCAGACGCAACCCAGACGCAACCCAGACGCAACCCAGACGCAACCCAGACGCAACCCAGACGCAACCCAGACGCAACCCAGACGCAACCCAGACGCAACCCAGACGCAACCCAGACGCAACCCAGACGCAACCCAGACGCAACCCAGACGCAACCCAGACGCAACCCAGACGCAACCCAGACGCAACCCAGACGCAACCCAGACGCAACCCAGACGCAACCCAGACGCAACCCAGACGCAACCCAGACGCAACCCAGACGCAACCCAGACGCAACCCAGACGCAACCCAGACGCAACCCAGACGCAACCCAGACGCAACCCAGACGCAACCCAGACGCAACCCAGACGCAACCCAGACGCAACCCAGACGCAACCCAGACGCAACCCAGACGCAACCCAGACGCAACCCAGACGCAACCCAGACGCAACCCAGACGCAACCCAGACGCAACCCAGACGCAACCCAGACGCAACCCAGACGCAACCCAGACGCAACCCAGACGCAACCCAGACGCAACCCAGACGCAACCCAGACGCAACCCAGACGCAACCCAGACGCAACCCAGACGCAACCCAGACGCAACCCAGACGCAACCCAGACGCAACCCAGACGCAACCCAGACGCAACCCAGACGCAACCCAGACGCAACCCAGACGCAACCCAGACGCAACCCAGACGCAACCCAGACGCAACCCAGACGCAACCCAGACGCAACCCAGACGCAACCCAGACGCAACCCAGACGCAACCCAGACGCAACCCAGACGCAACCCAGACGCAACCCAGACGCAACCCAGACGCAACCCAGACGCAACCCAGACGCAACCCAGACGCAACCCAGACGCAACCCAGACGCAACCCAGACGCAACCCAGACGCAACCCAGACGCAACCCAGACGCAACCCAGACGCAACCCAGACGCAACCCAGACGCAACCCAGACGCAACCCAGACGCAACCCAGACGCAACCCAGACGCAACCCAGACGCAACCCAGACGCAACCCAGACGCAACCCAGACGCAACCCAGACGCAACCCAGACGCAACCCAGACGCAACCCAGACGCAACCCAGACGCAACCCAGACGCAACCCAGACGCAACCCAGACGCAACCCAGACGCAACCCAGACGCAACCCAGACGCAACCCAGACGCAACCCAGACGCAACCCAGACGCAACCCAGACGCAACCCAGACGCAACCCAGACGCAACCCAGACGCAACCCAGACGCAACCCAGACGCAACCCAGACGCAACCCAGACGCAACCCAGACGCAACCCAGACGCAACCCAGACGCAACCCAGACGCAACCCAGACGCAACCCAGACGCAACCCAGACGCAACCCAGACGCAACCCAGACGCAACCCAGACGCAACCCAGACGCAACCCAGACGCAACCCAGACGCAACCCAGACGCAACCCAGACGCAACCCAGACGCAACCCAGACGCAACCCAGACGCAACCCAGACGCAACCCAGACGCAACCCAGACGCAACCCAGACGCAACCCAGACGCAACCCAGACGCAACCCAGACGCAACCCAGACGCAACCCAGACGCAACCCAGACGCAACCCAGACGCAACCCAGACGCAACCCAGACGCAACCCAGACGCAACCCAGACGCAACCCAGACGCAACCCAGACGCAACCCAGACGCAACCCAGACGCAACCCAGACGCAACCCAGACGCAACCCAGACGCAACCCAGACGCAACCCAGACGCAACCCAGACGCAACCCAGACGCAACCCAGACGCAACCCAGACGCAACCCAGACGCAACCCAGACGCAACCCAGACGCAACCCAGACGCAACCCAGACGCAACCCAGACGCAACCCAGACGCAACCCAGACGCAACCCAGACGCAACCCAGACGCAACCCAGACGCAACCCAGACGCAACCCAGACGCAACCCAGACGCAACCCAGACGCAACCCAGACGCAACCCAGACGCAACCCAGACGCAACCCAGACGCAACCCAGACGCAACCCAGACGCAACCCAGACGCAACCCAGACGCAACCCAGACGCAACCCAGACGCAACCCAGACGCAACCCAGACGCAACCCAGACGCAACCCAGACGCAACCCAGACGCAACCCAGACGCAACCCAGACGCAACCCAGACGCAACCCAGACGCAACCCAGACGCAACCCAGACGCAACCCAGACGCAACCCAGACGCAACCCAGACGCAACCCAGACGCAACCCAGACGCAACCCAGACGCAACCCAGACGCAACCCAGACGCAACCCAGACGCAACCCAGACGCAACCCAGACGCAACCCAGACGCAACCCAGACGCAACCCAGACGCAACCCAGACGCAACCCAGACGCAACCCAGACGCAACCCAGACGCAACCCAGACGCAACCCAGACGCAACCCAGACGCAACCCAGACGCAACCCAGACGCAACCCAGACGCAACCCAGACGCAACCCAGACGCAACCCAGACGCAACCCAGACGCAACCCAGACGCAACCCAGACGCAACCCAGACGCAACCCAGACGCAACCCAGACGCAACCCAGACGCAACCCAGACGCAACCCAGACGCAACCCAGACGCAACCCAGACGCAACCCAGACGCAACCCAGACGCAACCCAGACGCAACCCAGACGCAACCCAGACGCAACCCAGACGCAACCCAGACGCAACCCAGACGCAACCCAGACGCAACCCAGACGCAACCCAGACGCAACCCAGACGCAACCCAGACGCAACCCAGACGCAACCCAGACGCAACCCAGACGCAACCCAGACGCAACCCAGACGCAACCCAGACGCAACCCAGACGCAACCCAGACGCAACCCAGACGCAACCCAGACGCAACCCAGACGCAACCCAGACGCAACCCAGACGCAACCCAGACGCAACCCAGACGCAACCCAGACGCAACCCAGACGCAACCCAGACGCAACCCAGACGCAACCCAGACGCAACCCAGACGCAACCCAGACGCAACCCAGACGCAACCCAGACGCAACCCAGACGCAACCCAGACGCAACCCAGACGCAACCCAGACGCAACCCAGACGCAACCCAGACGCAACCCAGACGCAACCCAGACGCAACCCAGACGCAACCCAGACGCAACCCAGACGCAACCCAGACGCAACCCAGACGCAACCCAGACGCAACCCAGACGCAACCCAGACGCAACCCAGACGCAACCCAGACGCAACCCAGACGCAACCCAGACGCAACCCAGACGCAACCCAGACGCAACCCAGACGCAACCCAGACGCAACCCAGACGCAACCCAGACGCAACCCAGACGCAACCCAGACGCAACCCAGACGCAACCCAGACGCAACCCAGACGCAACCCAGACGCAACCCAGACGCAACCCAGACGCAACCCAGACGCAACCCAGACGCAACCCAGACGCAACCCAGACGCAACCCAGACGCAACCCAGACGCAACCCAGACGCAACCCAGACGCAACCCAGACGCAACCCAGACGCAACCCAGACGCAACCCAGACGCAACCCAGACGCAACCCAGACGCAACCCAGACGCAACCCAGACGCAACCCAGACGCAACCCAGACGCAACCCAGACGCAACCCAGACGCAACCCAGACGCAACCCAGACGCAACCCAGACGCAACCCAGACGCAACCCAGACGCAACCCAGACGCAACCCAGACGCAACCCAGACGCAACCCAGACGCAACCCAGACGCAACCCAGACGCAACCCAGACGCAACCCAGACGCAACCCAGACGCAACCCAGACGCAACCCAGACGCAACCCAGACGCAACCCAGACGCAACCCAGACGCAACCCAGACGCAACCCAGACGCAACCCAGACGCAACCCAGACGCAACCCAGACGCAACCCAGACGCAACCCAGACGCAACCCAGACGCAACCCAGACGCAACCCAGACGCAACCCAGACGCAACCCAGACGCAACCCAGACGCAACCCAGACGCAACCCAGACGCAACCCAGACGCAACCCAGACGCAACCCAGACGCAACCCAGACGCAACCCAGACGCAACCCAGACGCAACCCAGACGCAACCCAGACGCAACCCAGACGCAACCCAGACGCAACCCAGACGCAACCCAGACGCAACCCAGACGCAACCCAGACGCAACCCAGACGCAACCCAGACGCAACCCAGACGCAACCCAGACGCAACCCAGACGCAACCCAGACGCAACCCAGACGCAACCCAGACGCAACCCAGACGCAACCCAGACGCAACCCAGACGCAACCCAGACGCAACCCAGACGCAACCCAGACGCAACCCAGACGCAACCCAGACGCAACCCAGACGCAACCCAGACGCAACCCAGACGCAACCCAGACGCAACCCAGACGCAACCCAGACGCAACCCAGACGCAACCCAGACGCAACCCAGACGCAACCCAGACGCAACCCAGACGCAACCCAGACGCAACCCAGACGCAACCCAGACGCAACCCAGACGCAACCCAGACGCAACCCAGACGCAACCCAGACGCAACCCAGACGCAACCCAGACGCAACCCAGACGCAACCCAGACGCAACCCAGACGCAACCCAGACGCAACCCAGACGCAACCCAGACGCAACCCAGACGCAACCCAGACGCAACCCAGACGCAACCCAGACGCAACCCAGACGCAACCCAGACGCAACCCAGACGCAACCCAGACGCAACCCAGACGCAACCCAGACGCAACCCAGACGCAACCCAGACGCAACCCAGACGCAACCCAGACGCAACCCAGACGCAACCCAGACGCAACCCAGACGCAACCCAGACGCAACCCAGACGCAACCCAGACGCAACCCAGACGCAACCCAGACGCAACCCAGACGCAACCCAGACGCAACCCAGACGCAACCCAGACGCAACCCAGACGCAACCCAGACGCAACCCAGACGCAACCCAGACGCAACCCAGACGCAACCCAGACGCAACCCAGACGCAACCCAGACGCAACCCAGACGCAACCCAGACGCAACCCAGACGCAACCCAGACGCAACCCAGACGCAACCCAGACGCAACCCAGACGCAACCCAGACGCAACCCAGACGCAACCCAGACGCAACCCAGACGCAACCCAGACGCAACCCAGACGCAACCCAGACGCAACCCAGACGCAACCCAGACGCAACCCAGACGCAACCCAGACGCAACCCAGACGCAACCCAGACGCAACCCAGACGCAACCCAGACGCAACCCAGACGCAACCCAGACGCAACCCAGACGCAACCCAGACGCAACCCAGACGCAACCCAGACGCAACCCAGACGCAACCCAGACGCAACCCAGACGCAACCCAGACGCAACCCAGACGCAACCCAGACGCAACCCAGACGCAACCCAGACGCAACCCAGACGCAACCCAGACGCAACCCAGACGCAACCCAGACGCAACCCAGACGCAACCCAGACGCAACCCAGACGCAACCCAGACGCAACCCAGACGCAACCCAGACGCAACCCAGACGCAACCCAGACGCAACCCAGACGCAACCCAGACGCAACCCAGACGCAACCCAGACGCAACCCAGACGCAACCCAGACGCAACCCAGACGCAACCCAGACGCAACCCAGACGCAACCCAGACGCAACCCAGACGCAACCCAGACGCAACCCAGACGCAACCCAGACGCAACCCAGACGCAACCCAGACGCAACCCAGACGCAACCCAGACGCAACCCAGACGCAACCCAGACGCAACCCAGACGCAACCCAGACGCAACCCAGACGCAACCCAGACGCAACCCAGACGCAACCCAGACGCAACCCAGACGCAACCCAGACGCAACCCAGACGCAACCCAGACGCAACCCAGACGCAACCCAGACGCAACCCAGACGCAACCCAGACGCAACCCAGACGCAACCCAGACGCAACCCAGACGCAACCCAGACGCAACCCAGACGCAACCCAGACGCAACCCAGACGCAACCCAGACGCAACCCAGACGCAACCCAGACGCAACCCAGACGCAACCCAGACGCAACCCAGACGCAACCCAGACGCAACCCAGACGCAACCCAGACGCAACCCAGACGCAACCCAGACGCAACCCAGACGCAACCCAGACGCAACCCAGACGCAACCCAGACGCAACCCAGACGCAACCCAGACGCAACCCAGACGCAACCCAGACGCAACCCAGACGCAACCCAGACGCAACCCAGACGCAACCCAGACGCAACCCAGACGCAACCCAGACGCAACCCAGACGCAACCCAGACGCAACCCAGACGCAACCCAGACGCAACCCAGACGCAACCCAGACGCAACCCAGACGCAACCCAGACGCAACCCAGACGCAACCCAGACGCAACCCAGACGCAACCCAGACGCAACCCAGACGCAACCCAGACGCAACCCAGACGCAACCCAGACGCAACCCAGACGCAACCCAGACGCAACCCAGACGCAACCCAGACGCAACCCAGACGCAACCCAGACGCAACCCAGACGCAACCCAGACGCAACCCAGACGCAACCCAGACGCAACCCAGACGCAACCCAGACGCAACCCAGACGCAACCCAGACGCAACCCAGACGCAACCCAGACGCAACCCAGACGCAACCCAGACGCAACCCAGACGCAACCCAGACGCAACCCAGACGCAACCCAGACGCAACCCAGACGCAACCCAGACGCAACCCAGACGCAACCCAGACGCAACCCAGACGCAACCCAGACGCAACCCAGACGCAACCCAGACGCAACCCAGACGCAACCCAGACGCAACCCAGACGCAACCCAGACGCAACCCAGACGCAACCCAGACGCAACCCAGACGCAACCCAGACGCAACCCAGACGCAACCCAGACGCAACCCAGACGCAACCCAGACGCAACCCAGACGCAACCCAGACGCAACCCAGACGCAACCCAGACGCAACCCAGACGCAACCCAGACGCAACCCAGACGCAACCCAGACGCAACCCAGACGCAACCCAGACGCAACCCAGACGCAACCCAGACGCAACCCAGACGCAACCCAGACGCAACCCAGACGCAACCCAGACGCAACCCAGACGCAACCCAGACGCAACCCAGACGCAACCCAGACGCAACCCAGACGCAACCCAGACGCAACCCAGACGCAACCCAGACGCAACCCAGACGCAACCCAGACGCAACCCAGACGCAACCCAGACGCAACCCAGACGCAACCCAGACGCAACCCAGACGCAACCCAGACGCAACCCAGACGCAACCCAGACGCAACCCAGACGCAACCCAGACGCAACCCAGACGCAACCCAGACGCAACCCAGACGCAACCCAGACGCAACCCAGACGCAACCCAGACGCAACCCAGACGCAACCCAGACGCAACCCAGACGCAACCCAGACGCAACCCAGACGCAACCCAGACGCAACCCAGACGCAACCCAGACGCAACCCAGACGCAACCCAGACGCAACCCAGACGCAACCCAGACGCAACCCAGACGCAACCCAGACGCAACCCAGACGCAACCCAGACGCAACCCAGACGCAACCCAGACGCAACCCAGACGCAACCCAGACGCAACCCAGACGCAACCCAGACGCAACCCAGACGCAACCCAGACGCAACCCAGACGCAACCCAGACGCAACCCAGACGCAACCCAGACGCAACCCAGACGCAACCCAGACGCAACCCAGACGCAACCCAGACGCAACCCAGACGCAACCCAGACGCAACCCAGACGCAACCCAGACGCAACCCAGACGCAACCCAGACGCAACCCAGACGCAACCCAGACGCAACCCAGACGCAACCCAGACGCAACCCAGACGCAACCCAGACGCAACCCAGACGCAACCCAGACGCAACCCAGACGCAACCCAGACGCAACCCAGACGCAACCCAGACGCAACCCAGACGCAACCCAGACGCAACCCAGACGCAACCCAGACGCAACCCAGACGCAACCCAGACGCAACCCAGACGCAACCCAGACGCAACCCAGACGCAACCCAGACGCAACCCAGACGCAACCCAGACGCAACCCAGACGCAACCCAGACGCAACCCAGACGCAACCCAGACGCAACCCAGACGCAACCCAGACGCAACCCAGACGCAACCCAGACGCAACCCAGACGCAACCCAGACGCAACCCAGACGCAACCCAGACGCAACCCAGACGCAACCCAGACGCAACCCAGACGCAACCCAGACGCAACCCAGACGCAACCCAGACGCAACCCAGACGCAACCCAGACGCAACCCAGACGCAACCCAGACGCAACCCAGACGCAACCCAGACGCAACCCAGACGCAACCCAGACGCAACCCAGACGCAACCCAGACGCAACCCAGACGCAACCCAGACGCAACCCAGACGCAACCCAGACGCAACCCAGACGCAACCCAGACGCAACCCAGACGCAACCCAGACGCAACCCAGACGCAACCCAGACGCAACCCAGACGCAACCCAGACGCAACCCAGACGCAACCCAGACGCAACCCAGACGCAACCCAGACGCAACCCAGACGCAACCCAGACGCAACCCAGACGCAACCCAGACGCAACCCAGACGCAACCCAGACGCAACCCAGACGCAACCCAGACGCAACCCAGACGCAACCCAGACGCAACCCAGACGCAACCCAGACGCAACCCAGACGCAACCCAGACGCAACCCAGACGCAACCCAGACGCAACCCAGACGCAACCCAGACGCAACCCAGACGCAACCCAGACGCAACCCAGACGCAACCCAGACGCAACCCAGACGCAACCCAGACGCAACCCAGACGCAACCCAGACGCAACCCAGACGCAACCCAGACGCAACCCAGACGCAACCCAGACGCAACCCAGACGCAACCCAGACGCAACCCAGACGCAACCCAGACGCAACCCAGACGCAACCCAGACGCAACCCAGACGCAACCCAGACGCAACCCAGACGCAACCCAGACGCAACCCAGACGCAACCCAGACGCAACCCAGACGCAACCCAGACGCAACCCAGACGCAACCCAGACGCAACCCAGACGCAACCCAGACGCAACCCAGACGCAACCCAGACGCAACCCAGACGCAACCCAGACGCAACCCAGACGCAACCCAGACGCAACCCAGACGCAACCCAGACGCAACCCAGACGCAACCCAGACGCAACCCAGACGCAACCCAGACGCAACCCAGACGCAACCCAGACGCAACCCAGACGCAACCCAGACGCAACCCAGACGCAACCCAGACGCAACCCAGACGCAACCCAGACGCAACCCAGACGCAACCCAGACGCAACCCAGACGCAACCCAGACGCAACCCAGACGCAACCCAGACGCAACCCAGACGCAACCCAGACGCAACCCAGACGCAACCCAGACGCAACCCAGACGCAACCCAGACGCAACCCAGACGCAACCCAGACGCAACCCAGACGCAACCCAGACGCAACCCAGACGCAACCCAGACGCAACCCAGACGCAACCCAGACGCAACCCAGACGCAACCCAGACGCAACCCAGACGCAACCCAGACGCAACCCAGACGCAACCCAGACGCAACCCAGACGCAACCCAGACGCAACCCAGACGCAACCCAGACGCAACCCAGACGCAACCCAGACGCAACCCAGTCGCAACCCAGACGCTAGCCAGACGCAACCCAGACGCAACCCAGACGCAACCCAGACGCAACCCAGACGCAACCC
>CAKKNJ020000055.1:0-2500 GCA_918808275.2 Dolichovespula sylvestris
ATACATAATTTTTCGTTATATAATATTTGAAAGGTATCTTTTTTACTAACGAGAAAAACATCGTGTTGTTTTTAATCGAAAAAAAATAAAAAATGAAAAATAAAAAATATAAAAAATATAAAAAAAATATGACGATAATATGAAACTGTATTGGTCTGATTGGTTACCACTATACATACATACATATATATATATTTATATATATGTGATTGTGCATATATACATAACGGTTACTTTAAAATAGAAATAATGTTTACTGAAATGACGTATCTCATCTTTCTTCTCCTCTAAAAAGGATAAACGGCAATATAAAGACGATATTACAAAATATTTCAACAGTTTCGTTAACACGTCCCGCGCCACGTGTACCCATCGATGTTACACGTTAAAGCATTCTATTCGAGCCACGTGTACCATCGAGGATACACCCTAGAATATTTAATGGATGCTAAATCGTAAAGAAAAAAAAAAAAAAAAAGAAATAAACAAAGAAACAAAAAAGTAATCAAATGACCCGAATGAAAAGTCGTGCAAAAACGGCTCGGCACGGAACGGAACGTGTTAAATACGTTCTACGAGAGAACCCCTCCCCCTCCCCCTCCCTACCCCACCTTCCTCCTCCTAAAGATTTCCTCCGCTCGATAATATTTATAAGAAAGGATAAAAGTCACAAGATTTCTGATAGCTCGCACGTAGCTATATAGTAGTAAAATGAGGTTCGTACGTATGTATGTATGTATGTAGTCTGTGACGTAACCTAGACAACGCGTTAACGATCATCGATGCTTTGCAAATTTCCTTTACTCGTTACGAGAATCTTGTTGCTCGTAATCCTCGAGGAATTCGAATCAAGCCGGAGCCTAACAATCCCATTAACCATGATATTTTCTCTCTCTCTCTCTCTCTCTCTCTCTCTCTCTCTCCCTCTATCTACGATCTACGTCGAGATTCACTTGTAAACGATGATATAAAACTTGTAATACGCTACGAGCTGAACAAAGTATGTATATGGACTCAGTCTATCTATTTCTCTCTCACTCATTCCCTCTCTCTCTCTCTCTCTCTCTCTCTCTCTCTCTCTCTCTATATATATATATATATATATATATATATATATATATATATATATATATACTTTCTATCTATCAAACTATCTTTCTCTGTATTTCTCGGTGTGTATCATTCACTCATTCATTCATTCATTCTGATATTCGTCGACTTGGAAATACTATGAAGGATTGCGTAACGATCATGAGCTTCGATCGTACGAATACGGATCGATAGAATACGGATAATCGTTACGATCAAAACGAGCTTGCGTTAGCTTATCGACATTGATCTTATATTCGGTCGTTAAAACTTATTCACGTAGTAACTGATGCCGTTTGAAAGTAGAGAAAACCGAAGTCCGATAACTTGATCTTGACTAATACTATTCTCCCTCTCTCTCTCTCTCTCTCTCTCTCTCTCTCTCTCTCAGGATTCTCGTTTTCGTTCTCTGAAGAGAAAGAGAGAGAGAGAAAGAGAGAGAGAGAGAGAGACTCTTAATGTTATTATTCTATGAAACTAACCAATGTATGTAAATGCGATCTCGTGGATAAACTTGGCAATAATATTATCAGAAAAGGTCGATCGTATCTATAGATACGTACACATCATACATAATTCAAATTCAAATACGAATATTAAACGTCGCGGTGATAAGATTTAATAAACGTCGTTATTAAGGTTAAGAAAAATTTTGTACGAAGATTCGACGAACGTGAGAGATAAGATTTCGAAACTACGATTCTTCGATATCTTATAATATATCAGTTTTTTAATTATTAAGATAAAATTACTTGGTATAAATATAACATACATATATTTTGCTCATTGGATTGCGGTCGGATAGGGAAAAACCTAATAAAAGTTTATAATCGAAAATAACCTCGTTTAACACAACGGGCTAACATACGAATCGAATTTTTATCGAATTTCCGATATGTAACTGTCTATACCTTCTTTCTTTCTTTTTTTTCTTTTTTTAGTTTTATTTTATTTTTCTTTTTCCTTTTTTTTTTTTAACATTCAAATATCCAGTCAAATCAAATACGCGTCGGAACGAGAAACGTGAAGATGGGAAATTCGGTATCAACCACTTTTGAAACGGCCGATTGCCAGTGATGGTTCGTTTGCATTTTCGCGTATTCCGTTTCGAGTTTCAAACGTACCGGATCGTTACGTTTCATACGGTCGTTTTGACGACGTAACTTGCGAACGAGCCGGTCTATCTGCCCCAATGTGAAGAAGTAACAACGTGAAAGAAATCTAATCAGGTTGCGTCGGCTATAACTTTGTCTTTCTCTCTCTCTCTCTCACTCTCTCTGTCTCTCTCTTTCCCTCTCTCTTTTTTTTACATTGCGTAATTAGTAAACTAGAAACTAGGGCGCTGTTAACGTCGTTAATGAGAGAGAGAGAGAGAGAGAGAGAGAGAGAGACGTCAAGGCTTAATAAGTCA
>CAKKNJ020000055.1:7500-20102 GCA_918808275.2 Dolichovespula sylvestris
ATAAGTTGCAATAAATTATTAAAACAGAAAATAACATCGTCAAAGATATGATAAATATTCGTTAAGTCGATTTATTGTTGAAGTTTATAGTCAAATATTTTGTATTATTGTTATTATTATTATTATAAGGATAAATTTAAATTAATATTATTTTTGTATATAGTTTTTATATAGTTATATAAATATATTATTATTTTGTACTTTTTCATTAATAGAAATTGAGTTTTCCGACAGGTAATGTTGAAATATTAAAGTATTATATATATATATATATATATATATATATATATATATATATATATATATATGTATATTAAATATATAATATTTATATACTACTTGTAATATAAAGTACATTATAAAGGGAGAGAGAGAAAGAGAGAGAGAGAGAGAAAGCACACTAATATAAATTACTATATTGGTATACTATAATATATTATAAATATTAGTATTAATAATTAATAACATACATATATAATAAATTACTAATATAATTTCCAATAATCAAAGACAACCTAATAATACGACCATATTATTGTATAATTATATTTTTGGTTTGCAATTTTATAACGTCCTATATTTACATATTCGATCGTATACTTGACAATTAAACTTTCAAACGATTCAAATCAATGTCTATATCTGATTTTAGTATCCAAGTATGATGGCGAGCAATTAAATTTGACGAGGATTACACGCAATGAAATGGGAGCATATCTATGTATCGCAACCAATGGCGTCCCACCAACGGTTAGCAAAAGGATCACCGTTGATGTTGAATGTAAGTCGATGATACGATATATATATATTAGATATATTACGATATGTAATTTCGAATATGACAGTAATTTTAAATGATACCAATTGAAAACAATCGATGGTAAAGAATTTACTATAAAAATTTTGTACCACCAATGAAAAAACAAAGCAATGTTCTAACAATTTAACTCAATATTTGTGATCTTTTTGAACGATTTATAATTAAAATTGAATCAAGGAATTATCTCATCGATCGGTTGACTTTTAGTATATATGTACACACACACACACACACACACACACACGCACACACGCACACGCACACACACACACACACACATATATGCACATATATAATTTTTCTCATAACAACATTCTAATCATATTATTATTGAATAATCTCGGATATTAGTCTAATGATCAAAGCTATTAATCATTATTATTTTCAATAATTCAACATAAGAACGTAAAGAAGGGATATAATTAAAACGAGTACAATAGTATTCGAGCTATGGTTATTACTTTTCTTTTCTTTTTTTTTATCTTACTTTTTTCCTTCTTTCAACACTCTTCTTCAATATCAATCTACTTCTGATATCCCCCTGAAGAAAAGCAATGATGCTGCAACAAGGAGGGTTGGTGCAATTCAATGGAAAAACTTGATCGAAAAAAGTTTCTTTTCTTGGTTATCACGTGTGCGCACACACGCACGCATACGCATACACAGAAAGAGAGAGAGAAAGAGAGAGAGAGAGAGAGAAACACACGGAGAGAGACAAACTAAAAGGTCCTGAGCATTAAGGGAAAAGGAGTGGAAAAATAAGGAAAAGATCTCGAATGGTAGACAATGAAAAGGAATGCATCGAATGTGAATGCTTGACGTGAGATACGATAGGAACGTTCGTGAACCTGTTGATTCTTAAACTTTTCTTCGAGTTGATAGGATGTAAAAGAAAATGATGGTGAGAGGAATGCGATTATTCAAAAAATATTCATCGTTGAGAAGCGAGAATAATCGAATTACTATACAGCTTTATTATACGAAATGTTTCACGTAACATCGAGAAAGGAAAATTAATATCTAAAACTAATAAAAATTAATCGAATGATACGAGAGAAAAAAATATCTTTCATATAAATGAAAGATTCGTCGTGGAAAAGAAATGACTATATTTTTTTACAAGGACAATTAAATTATTATCGAATTTGTCGTACGAAGTATTACTCATAATGTCATGAAAAGAAGTGATCTCCGAAATTAAAAACAAAATAAATCGGAAAACACATCCAAAACTATCGGACATTATCTACATCAAAGATTCGTCGTTGAAAAAGTGATTCTATTTTTTTACAATAACAATAAAATTATTATCGTATTTGTCGTACGAAGTATTTCTCATAATATCATGAAGAAAATTTATCTGCGAAATTTAAAAAAAAAAAAATATATTGGAAGAGACGTTTAAAACTGTTGTATCATACGTGAAAGGATTAACGTTGAAAAGCAACAATTTTTTTCAAGAACAATTAAATTACTATCGAACTTGCCGCAGAAACTATTTCTTCTAATATAAAAAATAAGTAAATAAAAGAAAAGAATTAATTTCTAAAAATAAATCGAAAGACACAACGAAAATTATCGTACATACGTACATATGTACACAAAAAAGGTTGAGCTCTACGAAAGATAATTTGTATATAACAATCAAACATACGACGCAAACTATTTCTAATAATATCAAGAAAGGAATTAATTTCCAATCGCCATAAAAGAAAAAAATTGAAACATAAATCGAATCAATCGTCAAATAAAAAAAAAAAAAAATATATATATATATATTTGTATCTATATATAATTACATGTACTTACTTACGCGTCGTTTAAATTTCATTCGACGAATTATGAATACAAAGAAGGATCAGGAATAGACGGCAAGTAGATTCTCCCTGTAGGCTGTATATTGTAAGAATGGTTGGCGATGGTATAGCTGCTGGTGGTGATAGTGAATCGTGAAAGAAGAGGGGATGAGACGGTGACGTTGGAAAAGCCCGAGGGAAATACGGAGATCCTCGCACAAGCGTCCCTTTGCTCCTGCTCATTTTTCCCTTTTATGCGTTCCATTCGTTCATGTCACTTCCTATGCTTGCACTCGCTTTGTGGTCGTGTATCTTTACACATAAACATACGCACACAGACACACACACACACACACACAGACGTGAATGTATACACACGCATATATATATATATATATATATATATATATATATATATATATGTTGTGTGCCTATACATGTATATGTGTGTATGTGTGTGTGCATGCGTGCACACAAAAATGGACAATGTACATTGGTATGTATTGCCCTGTCTTTTTCTTTCTCTTACTTTCCTGTTAAAGTAAGAAAAGATAGGTAGGCGAGAGAAGGCCGACTCCATTCGTAGAATATTTAGACGGGACGAAATATATTTTATTTAAAGGACCAGAAGATACAATGCTTTACTTTGAAACTACGTCGAGAAGAGTGGGGAACGGCGGCTAAAGAAAAAACAACAGTGAGAGAAGGTTTCGAATTCGTGTCGAAAGTCTTAACAATGTTATGTTACGTTTACGTACACGTAGGCGACAATGTTTATATCGATTTCTCTCTCTCTCTCTCTCTCTCTCTCTCTCTCTCTCTCTCTCTCTCTCTTTCTCTCTTTCTCTCTCTGTCGTTATATATAATACGACGTTTATCGATCGCGAATAAAATTCTCCGCAGTAACCGTTTCGAAATAATACATAAGATAATGTCCTTTTCCGAGAAGGAGAGAATTGAAATGACCTTTATACAATGGCAACAAAATAATGATGACCTTTTGAGAAGAACGTCTCTATAATACCTAACTCTTCTTTACATTCTCAGTCGATGCTCGTACGTTGAACGGTGCACTCGTCCAGTTAATCAACTTAATTAAAAATAAACACCGACGTCGTTCAAAGTAGAACGCAAATCCCTCGGTTTGAACGTGCCGAGTCTTCTTACGCTTTTCATAAAGCAAACGAAGAAACTCAAATTCGTATTCCCCTTCGTATTATTCAGAAAGCTTATTTTTGGAAAACACGGAAAATAGATAAGGCCTACTATGTATTTACGTAAGTATGTATACGTCTATTGTGACTTCTTTCTATTAGATAAAATAACAATCTCAAAATATATATGTAAAAAATATATGTATATAAAAAACAAAACGGAATATATATATATATACATAAAGTTATAGCTTCTTATATATATATATATATATATATATATATATTTTTTTTTTTTCAACAAAATATCCAAACTACATTTCATCGTAATAAAAATTAATCGGGAGAAACGTCTAAAAACTATATCGTGTATAAATAAATGATTATTCATTGAAAAAACGATGCAATATATATATATACTATATATATATATATATATATATATATATATATATATAGGAACAATGAAATCGCCATTGAACTTTGTTCACAAAAAGTTTCATTATTCTATAACAAAGAGATAATTGATTTATATATCATTATCTCATAGGATATATTTTCTTTAATAATCGCCAATAACTAGAAGTAACAAATCTATCGAACGGGATAAACGATTTAACAAGGGGAACGAACTGAACGAACGGACGGCGGATGAGTTACAACGTGTACATAAAGTATATCAAACCATCTCCATTGGGTCCTCTATATCAGGCACTTGGTGGGTACCGCCTATAGTACTATAGTACGCGGCTCAGGCTTCCCACAAATCCGCAAATTGCTGGTGCTGACCCCCTAATTAACGCATACTTCTCTACGATTTTCCAAAGAGAACAAACACATCGAGTTCCAAACCTCTTTCTCCTTAGTACACTACTAACAGCCACTTCTCAACGTTACCAACACACCATTTCACTGGCCGTTGTCTCCATTCGTTGTTTCAACCTCTCCGTAGCCACTTCTTCTTCATGTACTCTCGACAGAGTTTCCAACGAGTCGTTAGTTAGACCTAAATTAATCTAAGACTAAGGCCAGTTCCCATTCCTTACTGGTGTTCCACCAAAGGGAAAACGTTCTCCATTCTACTACCAAAGCTTTAAATTTATCCTCTAACGAAGAGAGAACGAATGTAACGACGGAAGAGACGGTAAAGTGGATGAGTACGTGAAGGAACGAACGAATTACATCGCAAATTAATACGTAATATCCTGAAAAAAAAAAAAAAATTTTTTGACCGAATAACTCGAACTAACGTCTAACTCGTTATCTTATTTTTCTTTTTTTGTTTATTTTATCGTATGGTCATTGAAAGATAAACAACGAGATAACGTCCTTTTTTTTATTACTTTCTAATTAAACTATCTCGATCATTGATTTCGATAAAATTCTTTCAACACTCACGAATATATATATATATATATATATATATATATATATATATATATATATATATATACATATATACTCACGTATGTACATATATTGTAGTATACGTAGATATTTATAAAGTAATATATGATAGTCTTATTTCGATGATAAATCGAAAAGTATCGATCGAGATATCTTGTCTTATCTTATCTTTCAAAATTAGTTTTATTTTCTATCCCAAAATTAATGTGATAACTTTTATTGCTACTATTAGATGTACAACTTTGCTTAGGCCGTTTTTCCTTCCTTAAATAATGAGGAAAATAGCGGAAGTAAAATTGTACACCTAATAATAATCTAAATAAATATTCTTAACGAATATAGTACGTATTATATCGGTTATTACGTTCCACGTTTCTTTTTTATTTTTTGTTAACAATGTCAAAATTAAAATTCACTAATGCCTTGGGTACTCATAAATCATTACTCTCTGATTTTAATGTATTATTATTCTTTTTTTCTTCTTTTTCTTTTTTCCTTCTCTTTTTCCTTTCTTTTTTATTTTATATATCAAATATGTCACGATTATAGGATATCACGAACACTGGTATAAATTTGTCGTACATTTTAAAACATTTAATCGAGTTGATATTTCGAAGGAAAATGGTACGACACTTTCGTTATATTCTTTGAACAGTTCAGATGCAATTATGAAAATGGCAGTTCTTTTTATTAGAATGATACGTCAAAGAAAATCCTTCTTGGACCTTCCAGAACCATTTTCCAAAGTCCCAATGTCTCTAAAAACGAACGAGAATAAAGAGAAAGAAGAAGACGACGAGAAAGAATAGGAAGAAGAAGAAGAAGAAAAGATCCAAAGAAATCGTCGTTGAATATCGTTTTACAAAATACAAAAGGTCAACCATCCTCGGACTTTTTCCATCACCCGAATGGTATAAGAACCAACGTTAAGGCAAGAAAGAGAAAGAGAAGAAGAAGCACAACAATCCTTGGGACATCGTATCGTTCGACTTTAACTCGAGCATGTTCGCAATCCGAGTCCCGAGCAAACGATAATTGACTTTGTTTCCAACTCGTTTCCCACTGTAGACTATCTCGCACCGAAAGTCATCCTGGAAAGTGCAAACCCAGTGTGTTCTTATACATCTACATCTACACAACCTAATGTTAGCTTTAAAACTTGTAAAAAAATAATAATAATAATAATAATAATAATAATAATAATAATTATACCAGAGAAAGATTAAAAAGGAAAAAATGTTAGCTTTACGACTGGTAACAAAAAGAAAACAAATTATAATTAAAAGAAAGACAAAAAGGACAAAATGTTAGCTTCGCGACTGTTAAAAAAAAAAAAGAGAAAGAGACGAAACGTTAGGTTTACGTCTGGTCGAGAAAAAATAATAATAATAAAAAGATAAAAAAAAAAAGAAAAGAAAATTAGAATGGTGTAAAGAGGTAAAGTGAAAGGCGAATAAGTCACCGATATCGATCGTGATACATAATCTCGATATATAAATGTCGGCAGTATACTTAATTTATTTTTTAATGGCATTAAATTTAACTGATGGTTTTAAATATCTAGTCTTAATGAATGTTTCTTTTTTTTCATATATATATATATATATATATATTTATTTATTTATTTATTTATTTATTTATAACAGTCTCACCAATGATCTTCGTACCAAATCAATTGGTCGGTGCACCAGCTGGTACCAACGTGACGATCGATTGTCACACCGAGGCCTATCCTCGTGCAATGAGCTATTGGTTCCTAGGGGATGAAATGATACTCACGAACGAGAAATATACGACTAGTATAATGGAGAATAGCTACAGGGCTCATATGAAGTTGCACATAAGGAATCTTCAAGGTGGCGACTTTGGGAATTATCGATGCATCAGTAAAAATTCTTTGGGCGAGACAGAAGGTTCTATAAGGCTCTATGGTAAGTCGTTTTTCAAATAATTGAAATAATTCATTCATTAATTTATTCATATTTCAAATAATTAAGGTAATTTTT
Source organism: Dolichovespula sylvestris (assembly GCA_918808275.2). Lineage (NCBI taxonomy): Eukaryota > Metazoa > Arthropoda > Insecta > Hymenoptera > Vespidae > Dolichovespula > Dolichovespula sylvestris. The sequence continues at coordinate 14,684 of CAKKNJ020000055.1, forward strand.
TTTCATTTGTTTTTTTTTGTAATAAAACGAACGGAAAATTATATCAATTTTTGTTTTCGCATATAACCATTTATTTAGATCTAAATATTGCTTGACGCGTTTCAAGCGTGATACAAAAATCTTACATCTTTAATATATCGATTAAATTGTGAGAGATGATTTAACGAACGATGATGATCATTCTTGTCCTTTTTTTTCTTCTTTCTTCCTAGAAATACCAAAACCTTCAGCGCCACCCAAGGCAACGGAAATCAAGAGCAGCGCCAACAAAGAAGGTGAGACTACAATCGATATCATTAATAATTGTTAAATTCGTCGTAGTCTTAGATATTATTATTTAATCACGCGATTGTTACATTCGATTAATCGAAAACGCGTTTCTCTCGCAATCGTACGTTTTCGCAAGTATGTGTACATAATACGTAACGTTGAAGTGACAAGTTGAAAGAAAAAAAAAATGAAAAAACAAATAAACAAATAAATAAAAGGAAAGAAAGAGAGAAAGAATGAAAGAAATGAATGAAGAAAGAAAGAAAAAAAGACAAAAAGAATTCAATTAAAAGAAATAATAATAAGTAGAAAGAGGGGTAGTAATCTTATATAAAAAATGATGAGAATATTATAATCAATGAGGACTATTTTCGAAATAGGGAAAATATTTCTGAAACTGATTCAATTTCGATGGAATCATAACGCCACATACGTGCGGAAATGTGTACGCATGTATAAACATACGTATATATACGTATGTACGTATGTATGCATGTATATACGTAGAACGAACGTTCGCGTTGTTACGTATAATAATACCTGGTTTTATTTCGTCAAGCATATTGCATATTTAATTTCTCCTCACGTCACGTTTATCGAATTTTTTTTCACTATCCTTTATCGCCATTCTTTTTTGTTTGTGTGTTATTTTTTTATTTTATTTCTTTTTTATTTCGCTGGCAAAAGCAATTTAATCGACTCGCATTGTCCCTTTAATAGTGTTAATGGGAAAATATAAACAAACGAAGGGGAAAATATAAATGTATTTCTGCGAACTCGCGTTTGTACACACACACACACACACACACACACATAATATATGTATGTATGCATGTATATGTATATGTATTATATATGATATATGAAAGAGAAAGGGACACTCACGCACATACACAAAGAAAAAAGGAGAGATATCAACAAACGTGTGTCATGGTTCTCTGAAATAACAACAAAAAAAGAAAAAGAAAAATACAAAGAAAGAAAAGAACGAAAAAGAAAATAAAGAAGGGAAATCTCGCGCTACTCTCTGTATTTTCATCGGATAGAGAAGTCGGTCATATTTTCAAAACGAAAGTACTTACATTTATAACGGCGGCCTTTAAATTCGAACGGACTTGAAACATATATATGTATGTATGTACGTACACGTCGCTTTAATAACATCGTCTCTGAATGGGGAATATCGATTTAAAAAGGGATATACCACCTTTACGTTTTGTTTTTTCATTTCTCTCTTTTTTTGTATTTTTTTTCTCCCCTCTTCTTATCCCTCCACATATACGCGCGCTCATCTAATAATTCAAAGGCGAAATCTTCCGATAGAACGTTCCAATAAAAATCCAACGTATCCGACGAAATCGTCACTCAAATAAACAAAATTATTCTACGTTGAATTAATTAAACCAACGGTTACGGTTATTAACTATTATTACATCCGCCGCCTGCCTCCACCACCCACCACCCCTCATCGCTGCTACCTCGTACTTCTCCTCCACCCCCTCTTTCTCTTTCTCTCTCCACTCCCACCACCTCCTCCCTCTCTCCACTCTATATAAATAGATTAACACGTTGAGGTACCGAAGAAAACTTCGTTATCCTTTACAGAACATTAGAATTCTATTGTAATTCGCGTTAAGAACGGCCCCTACGGAAATCGTATAATCGCGTTCGATTAAATTAATTAATCGACTTATCACGTTGTTCGTTCACAAACACACGCGTCCTCTTTTGTTCTTAAAATACGAGTGGACATATGCAATGAAAGAGAGAGAGAGAAAGAATGTGTGTGTTTGTGTGTGTATAAGATTTGAAAGCTATGGAAGCGAGGAATAGTTAGCCCAAGGCAGCGTAGAATCTTTTCAAAATGATCTTTATATTAGTCATAGCGGTACACTATGCACACTGGGAATTGTATTATTAAAGCATCGCGAATAAGTTGGGCGGATGCCTAGGTCAGGTCCCAGTGGTTCTGCCTTCGGTTCTGTCTCTCTCTCTCTCTCTCTCTCTCTCTCTCTCTCTCTCTCTCTTTCTCTCACCCTCTTACTCTAACGTTCGCTATAGCTTCCCCCTTTCTCTTGCTTCTCTACCATCTCTCGGTCTCACGAAACCAATCTCAATATACTGCATTATTAACGCCATACAAGGCACAGTCACGACGGTATTACCACCATTAAGCTTTACAATTTTACCGCATACCCCTGCACCGCACTATTTCTACTCCCTCCCTCCATCCCTCCCTCCCTCCCTGCCTATCTACCTACCTCTATCCTCCCCCCACATACACACACACACATACACACAAACACCTACTCATCCTTTTCCTCTTCCTCCTCCACTACCTCCTCCTCCTCCTCCTCCTCCTCCTCCTTCTCCTCCTCCTCCTCTGGCTAAGGTTGAAATGTACGCGGATTATTGTTATACATCCTTCCTCTCTCTCTCTCTCTCTCTCTCTCTCTCTCTGTCTCTCTATCTATCTCTCAATATCTCTCTTTCTCTCTTTCGCTTAAGAAATTGGTGTTTCTAACGAACGATTATTATTGCCTTTTGAATGTGGTTATTATTACTGACCCGAAGTCCCACTAATCAAGCTTTTCTTTCCAAAGCAACGCGATCCTATTAACTACTTGACATAGAATTAATGTTAAGATATTAAGGAGAGAATTATTCATATGCGTTCGTATCGTTTCGTTTTCTACTGTCTTTTTCATGCAGAAAATAGGAAAAGGTAGATGAGACACGATCTTTACCGTCTTTCGGGATGAAACAAGAGGTCGTCGAGCTTGGAACGAAAGAGCTTGTTCACTCACTCTCTCTCTCTCTCTCTATCTCTCTCTTCTCTCTCTATCCCTCTCTTTCTCTCACATACACACATACATACACATATGCGCGTGAATTCTTCTCTTACCGTTGATAAAGGCAGCTACATCATTATTTATTTTATAATCTTATTACGCGGCACGGCTTCTGAAATAAAACTTTGAAATGACATGAGAGAGACATAGATATATACAGACGGAGAGAGAGAGAGAGAGAGAGAGAGAGAGAGAGAGAGAGAGAGAAAGATTGTGCGTGTCCACAGAAAACTCATTACGAGAAATGTTTCTACGTTTCGTATCTTCCTATGAAACACGTTCGTTGAAATTTTCTCTCTTTCTATCTCTGTCTCTCTCTCTCTCTCTCTCTCTCTCTCTCTCTCTCTCTCTCTATTTATCTCTATCTCTATATCCGTCTTTATTTCTCGTTTCTTTCTCACTCTCATATCTCGTCGAACCGTAGGGAAAATAAAAATTTTTTCACTCGGGGACAAATTCAACTCGACGATTTAATATACCGTATGCTTCGTTAAAAGGGATATTACGACGTTCGAACGTCGCGCCAATACGTCACGTTTAACGAACCCTCATCGACATATTCATCCGTTTCCCCCCCCCCCCCCCTCACCCCCGACTCACTCGTACCTTAATAGATATTTATTTCCACTCGATAATTGGCACGAGATTAATGGCGTAATAATTGCGTGAGTATTCGGGAGAACGTACATGACACGAAATCGAAGGGAATATGAACTCTCCAGAGAAATAATTCAAAAAAGAGAGACAGAGAGAGAGAGAGAGAGAGAGAGAGAGAGAGAGAGAGAGAGATTGATAGATACGAATGAGATAATCGATTTCTGGAACTAATTAATTGTCTTTGAATTTTCTTGTGATATTAAATAAAATTGATTATTGTTCTTTTTTTAACATAAATATTCGACTATTTACAATAATATCCTTTAATCGTTAAACATTGAATTATAGGCTATTGAATTCCTTTGAATTACAATGATTTAATCATTTTACGTGTTATTACGCGATAATACTATTTTTTTGTTGTTTTTCTTCTCGTTTTTTTCTAAAATTCTTGGCTCATTCCAATCGCTTGAACCTGACATTTTATTTAGTTAATAAAACGAATCAGTCTGGGTTAGTACAGTTTGAAAAGAATATTTTTTGAAAAATACACACACAATTCGTACGTTCGAATTATAGTAATATTTAACTCTTTGTTAACTATGACACGACGAAAGTATGTTTGGTGTTTTCTTTTTTTTTTTTTTTTGTAGAATTCTTGAGTCACCTCTGACGTGACAATTTGTTTGTTTAATAAAAACGAATCAGAAGTGGACGGTTTTGTTAAAAAGAATTACCTTAAAAGTACGCGCGAGTGCGCGTACACGTGTCATGGCATATCAAAAACCAAAACGTGAAAGAAAGAAGAAAAAAAGGAAAAAGGACAAATGAGAAAGAGAAAAATAAAATGAAAAAATAAAGGAAGGAGTCCAAAAAATAAACGTCATAGAAGAAATCGTAGCTTAAGCGAGAACAAGGATGAAAAGTAATCGTAGTGCGAAAGTTTAACGTTGTACGCAACAATAACGATAATTGCGATTGCGGCGATGGTAGGTGGAACGTAAAAGAAAAAGAAAAAAAAAAAAGAAAAAAAAGAAAAAGAGAGAGAGAGAAAAAGAAGAAAAAAAAAAGAATCATCACAAATTTCGCAAAATCCGAAATGTAACGGAGACGTCGTCGATCGTGAACATTTAAAGATCCGTTGCTCATTTAAATACAGCAGCAGAGCGGCTAATTCTTTCGCTCGACATTACGAATTAATGATCGTCGTACCCCTCTCTCCCTTCCATCCCGCAGCCCCTCCGGCCCGCCCCTGCCCTCGCTGCATCTCCTCCTCCTCCTCCTCCTCCTCCTCCTCCTCCCATGAAAATGAAAGTTTAATTGGTTTTTGAGTTACGCTTTCTCGGTTCTACTTACAAGACTCTCACTAAGCGATCCTTACCGAAAGAGAGTAGAAAACGGTCGAAAGCCGACAAAAGATTTTAATTTTATATTGCGACATTACATTGGCGGCGGCGGCTTTAACCGGTGACCTAATTAACGGCATTTAAAATTCAATTACACCGGCGGCCGCTTGCCAATGTGGCAATAAAAATGAAGAGGTGTGGAAATAGAAAGGAAGGACGGAAGAAAAGGATGGAAAAAAGAAAAAGATAGATTGGCATGGTGAAGTGCCAAGGAGCGATGACGTATAAACCAAAAGGAAAGTCATTGTTCCTTTTCGACCTAGTACGAAAGAGTGGATTATTTAATTGTATTAA
>CAKKNJ020000056.1:0-17434 GCA_918808275.2 Dolichovespula sylvestris
AAATTGGAGACGGAAGAATAAGTGTTGCGGACTCGTACGAGGGAAATAATCTGGAATATTTGGCTTAGTTGTGCGTGATTATTGCGAGATGATGAGAATAAAAACAAAACAAAAAATACAAATCTTTTCGTGTTTCTTTTCTTTTTTCTACTTAATCTTTTTTTTTGTTCTTTATCTCATTTTTTGTTTTTTTTTTCTTCTTTTTGTTGAAAAATATTATCCCTTTCTCTCAAATATCCACACTTCGGATCAACGCGCAATAAATTCTATAACTAACAATTAAATAATATACATATACGTGTTGTGTGAATCGGTGAAAAATATACTTTGTTATATATCCTTTTTAATTTTTTTAAACCCAATGACGTCGAAAATGTCGTAAGTGCAAAATTTCATGTTAAAAACGAAGAGGCGGTAGTGAAGGCGACGACGACGATGACTGGATTTAAAATAAGAAATGCGAAGAAAATACATAATACGATTAATAGTAAAGAGGATAATATGTATATCCCTTATTGCGTTAAATCTTATTTACGCGATATCAAGTTTAAAGAATTATTTTCCGTAATTGTTAATTACATTAGATACAATTAATAATTCTTATTAACTCTTTAGCATTTATCGCGATGTTATTAGGATAATTATAATTAATTACAGTTCCTTCCTCCTGTTATACTAAATAATGTTTGGCAGTTCTTCGACGCGTTACAATATAATTATCGGTGGACGTTAATTTTATTGATATTAAATATACTAACGTTTCAACACACGTAGTTTTTTAGTATCGTGCGTCAGATGAACCCGCTCGCAAATATTATATATCTTTCCATTATTTAGTGTAATTTTAATTCTAGCTATCCTTATAATAGCTCCTTCGTTCTTAGACGATTACGATACTTAACGGTATAAAATTACAAGTAGTTTACAGAAAGTTTTATATTAACTAACACGATTATCTATGTTCATACTTCTGAGAGAAGAAGATTGGAAGATAGTTGTAAATGTTAATTGATGTGTCTATGATCTATAAATACTTTCCTATTAATGTATTGTAAACATTAAACAAGCAGACAATATAATATCCATAAATTCGAAGAAAAACCAGTCTAAGAATCTTTGCAGCTTTATTACTTTTTCAATAATGTATCTAGAGTTTTTTTCTTTTCACTTCTTAAATTGGTCTATATATTTCCTTTTTCTTTTTGCGTGAATATATTTATCCTAAATCCTCTCTTAATTTCTTTTGTTATGATAACGAATCAAAATTCTATAATACTTACGCTTACTCTTATATCAGACTTATCATTTATATTCCAAATAACCTCGATCTGATAAAATTTAGTTTGTGAAATTGAACCAAAGGTTAAGATACTTCTGATGGATAAGGGACCATCTTGAGTAAATTATTATAACATTCATGATCTTTACTAACATTAGTATTCGAAAAAATTTTAATTGCTTCAACGGCCTTTCATTTATAGACATTTATATTTATCGCTCTTCCAATAACAACTCATACTCCACAAATTAGAACTGAAAATAAAATTATATTAAAGAAAATTAATAGCATTAAATATGAATAGCGATTCAATATTATACGAATATTAATATAGATTAATATTAATTTTATATTAATCATTCTTATACAGATAATATTTCTATACTAACCCTCTTTAAAAATTCTTCCGCACATATACGAGCTCTAGCATTCATAGATAGTTTCATTTCACTGATTTCTCTATCAATTTCCTCCATAAAATGAATCACAAAATCTACTATCTTATGTTTATACATTTGTTCTACATGGATGTTTGTGATAAGAAAACTAATATCATATCCCTGTTAAAGGAATAAAAACATTATTTTCAGTAAAATATAATAAATCGATATTGTCATCATTATATATCTACCTCTATAGGTTTCCTCCTGAGTATCATAAAGTGTTCTGCTCTCATAGTCATGAATCTTGTGAAGTTATGACATAGAATCTTCTCAAGATCGTCTGCCTGTTTAACAGCAATACTTATTCTCATACTATTTATACTTGATTCTATTAATACTTTTTCCTTATCGTTTCTGCTAATCAAAATAGGTGTTAACAAAAGTTCTTTGCTTGCTCTAACTTCTACTTCTGGCTTATTGTGCTTTTCTACTATTTGGGAAGAAAAGTTTTCAAGACACATAGCAGCTGTAAGAGTACGTCTCACCGCCATAAGATAAGGTTTCAATGTTCCAGACTGTAACAGAAATATAAAGGTTTGTTCAATAAAGAGAATCAATAATTTCATGTAAAGATTTATCCATTAATTATAGTTTCTTCTTCATTATGGTACATATCAACTTTTCTTCATAACTTATGCATATATAGAAAAAAATTTCATCCGATATAATATTAATATACGATAGAATAAAGATATCACAAATAAGAGATAATAAAGCAACTACATCCTGTATTATTGATAAAGTACATCCTTCTTTTAGATATATTGCAGTATATTTCATATCAGGAAATTTAAAGAAACTTCTTACCATTATTACAAAAGGATAACAAACTTTTAATACTCCTTGTTTGTATCCTTAAGGCTTTTTTTACTACCTTCTCCTTTTACCAAAAATATATGGTAACACGTGAAAAATGACACATTACGTTCCTTACATATCACAGGGTTGGGTTCAGCCGGTTTGATTCTTACGATTTGGGTGTGTTTTCAACACACCAATTTGGACGTACTGTGTTACTCAAGAAGTGTACTCCTATTGGCCAATTTATTTATGGACGATTTTATCTAGGTCGATATGCATTTATTCAATTTATTAAATTTTTATAATAAATTTATTTACAACAATGAATACCAAGTATAATGTGATTATTAATTAATAATGGAGATTTCTATATTTATAAAAAGATTCTAATTAATTATTATCTCAATGTAATTATTATACGAATGAGGAGAATTATATTGCATGGCCGACATCATCATGGCGCTATATTTGAAATTTAATATATACGAAATATTTTAATACGAGATACTTTCGTTCATTTCCTTGTTTTTTATATTCATAAAATAAACAACTAAAGTCTTGTTAGTATATTACGTTGTATTAAAAAAATTATACTTACAACTAGAAATACAATATTCATGTATCAAATGCTACAAATTTTAATTTGGCACATAATAGAAAATAAAAAATAGTGTATAAATTATTATAAATATAGTAAGAATATATGGTTTCCTAATACATTAATAAATATAACGAACAAGATCATAAGGCACAGTCTTATTTGAATTGATATCATCGTAGATCAGTATTTTAAGTATTATATAGATATTAATATTATTGCAATATAGTATTAATACTATTATTATGAAACGTGTTTTGAAATAACTTGTACTACATCGTACATTATTTCATACATAATAACAAGAAGTATAATTACGCTTATGTATGGTTTTATCTTTACTTATGTCGTATAAATATCTCACTACCTGATAATTGAAGACAAAAATCTATCAAATTTAAAATCACTACACGATTAAATGATTCAGTTATATTCTTTGATCCGGTTCTTGGCAATAATCATAAATTGGTATTTCAGGTGGTTCTTCTACTACTAACTTTGGTGCACAGCTTCTTGTAATACAAACAATACATAATGTTATAGCAGATGCAGCTGCTACATGCCAAGAGAATGCCAAAGCAACTTTAGCTGGTAAGAGAGGTTCCACACGGTACATACGAACCATGTGTGATATCCATCCACCATGTAAAAGAGTTGTACAAGCCCTTAAAAGTTTGATTTCTGGCCACACAAGTTCTAAGGTAATAGCAAAAGATGTTGTCCATACGATACCTGCTAAGATTATATTAATGGCTGAACTTTCATCAACGTTTGCCCAAATGAAAAGAAATCCTTCCACAAAAAAACTTTGTGCTAAAGCCATCTTAACTAAACCATCACTGACGTTATGAGGAAAATAAAAATTTAAAACATCGACCAGACCAGAAAATGCAAAGAAGAGATACATTGTCGCGTGTACGACCTTATGAGAAACTACTCCAACATCTGATAAACCACTTGTTAAAGTACCAGACAAACCTATAGCAGTTGCTATTAACTTAAGACTACCTTCTATCGGATGATTTGTTAATACTCTTTTACATTTTTTCCAAAATTTAAGACCCTTTGTCATTGATTCATTCTCTTTTGGTCTTAATGAGATCCAGAACTTGGCATATTCATAGCACCACTTTATTCCAAATCCATAAAAAATACTACCAGTCAGAACATAGGGCAAACAACTTTCCATAGTATACATGTAGAAGCACGTTTATGTTGGCAATAACGTATATATTAGTTATTTCTGGAATATAAACAGATATGCTGAAGACAAAAAATAAATACAATTCTATATTTTAACATTTAAATGTTGTCTTTGTTACCGTGATTTTAGAGTAATACTTGTAATTAAATTCTGTCTTCTTCAAATCATGTTGTATGATGAAGAAAGAAAAAGAACTTTTCGTTTCACAGAAAGACGTATGTACTTATAGAAACTTATAGAAAACTCTTTACAAGATTTATTTTGATTGTAATAAACGGAGGAAAAGTTTTTTACAAAACTAATGATAAATATATACAAAATGCCTTACAAGGCGAAGTGACGTCAATGACACAATGATGAACCCACGCAAGAAATAGAATGTAATTTTGTTCAAATCTACGTTACCGACACGTCCAAAAATAAATATAATAATAAATTTTTATAAAAGATCCAATTCAATAATATCCATATTAGCATGTAATCAGATTTGAATCTTAATTTAATTAAAAATAAAAAATAAATTCCTAATTCTAACAGCATCACAAAACTCGTCGATAACGTTGCGTGCGATACGAAATGATAAGACACATTTTTATCATCTGTTTTCTAATTTTTGAAAATCTATATCATCGACAGATAATTTGCTCTTATAAAAGATGACACTACTAGCATATTCACAGTAACGTGATATCCCTTTATATTAAATTAATTTTCATGATTAAAATTAACTGTAATCAGACTCATAATTAACTTGTAATCAACCCAAAATAATTAGACACACAAATCTTTATAACTAAGAAAGTGAAAACCTGAGCAATAAAATGTATAACGTAACAAACATTTCTATTAATTTTAATATAAAAATAAAAAAAAAATAAAATAAACCAATACAACTAATTTAAACATTGAAATGTTTTTAAATTATCCACATACATATCAATGAATCGAATTTAACAAAAAAGGAAAAAAATGTATTTCAATACTGTATCAAATATATTTTCGTAATATATAAAATTCGATATCGACATCCTTTCGAAAATTAAACACAACATTTTCAATATTTGAGAATGATTCTACTCAGAATTCGGATAGAGCTTTTTCCTAAATGTACGTCTCGATTATCATTATGTAAATTGACTCAATATTATAGTGTGTACTTACCTTGCGCGGTACACATGGGTTATGCCACGTTTGATCTTTTGAAGTGTGTGCTGGGGTGTGCGCATACGTGTGTTTTTATATAAATAGAAATTCTGCACTGTTGGTGGTAGTATATGAGAAGAAATTAGTATGAAGTAAATCCATAAAATGCTACGTAATTAACGTGCCATTAATTCAACCATTTATATCAGTAATTTATATCCTTTCATTCGATTAATTTCAGAATAATTTTTTCGAACAGATGCTTGACCTTCAACGTTCTTCGTATTAACGCGAAAAAAAAAATATATATATATATATATATATATATATATATATATATATGTAAATATATGTTTAAAATTATGTAACGAAGTAGAACGTTGTACGAATTGTATGATAACGATCATTGTTATGATTCTACCTTATATCACACTATTATCAGATTAGAATATTTCACTGTATTAAGACCCCACATATACTTAGTGTAATTCTTTTGTTATTTCTCTTGTAACGAAGCTACATACTGTGTATATACATATCTATGTCCAAACCATACTTATATGATATATATATGTGTGTGTGTATGTGTATATATATATATATATATATATATATATATATATATATATATGTATATTTACTTAGTATATTCATCCACATATATAATGTGATTGTAGTTACACACAATACACACACACACACGATATATATATACATATACGTATGTTGCTTGGTCATAGATTTTAGTATTGCAGTAGAGACTAATACACGGATTATTGCAAGAGGTTCGATCACATCTGTCATATACAATGCATTATTATTCCATTTCTATACTATATTTCCCTTGGTCCGATTTCTGCGTCGGACATGACCGTGTACGTTGATACACGTCGGCAAGTAATCCCGCAATAGGATTATCTTCGACGATGGTCGACAAATGAGAAAATAAGTAGATTTCCTAGCTATGGATAAATAATATGCTATTAATGGCGATCGTTGAATGACCACAAAAACAATCCACGCAAACTTATCATTTCAATTTTTTTTAAATTTTATTCTATGTCTTCAAGCATAGATTCAACCTTCGAGAAACAATTAATGAGTTGAAATAAATTATAGATCGAATCCTGCTTGATCCTTTGTTATCTGTATTACCTATTCTAAATGCCGAAAAATAACGTAAAGAAGTATTCAATTGCAAGAGGCATCCGATCTTTTATAGAAAATATTATAAACATATATGTACGCATTAAGAGAGGTTTTTTATTTTTTTCTTGTTCGTTTTTGTTTTTTTTTTTATTTTCTACATAATAATTGTATATTATACAATCATTATTTATTTGTTAAATATAATCATTAAATGTCTACTTACATATAATTTCTACTAAGTTGACCAATAAACAATGTGATAATGATTAAAATGATATTTTAATAAACAATACGCATTTTTTTTATTTGAAAATTCTAGCATTACTTATTGGTCAACCGAATATTATACTATTATTAAATGATATTTAAAAATATTAATTTTATTTGTTCAGATATAAAATACTGAATTTTCGGACATTATTTATTAGCTAATCTAATATTATATTGTTTCAAAATATTAGTAAAAAGTATTATAATATTTTTTTATTTAAATATAAAATACGAAACAGTCTGATATTACTTATTGATCAACCTAATATATAAAACGTTCTCGCTATTTTACAGATCTGTAAAAATATATAGTATATAGATATAATATATCTATGTATATATTTTTTCTCGAAATAAACTGGAAAGAGGTACATCTCACAGATAGTACTTGTTAGCCACTCCTCGATATATATTATTAAGAAAAATATAAGTAAACAATATTATAGTATTCTTCATTTATATATAAAATATTGAACAGTACGACATTAATTATTGATCAATCCAATACATTTTTCCTGACATTTTCTCGAAGAAAATTGATATGATAAAGAGACGCATCAGCAAAAGGAGCGTGTAACGTAAGTATATGTTTTTTCCATTTTCATTTGGGCGGGTCGGTGAAAAACAGAAGGAAACGTCGATGACGATGATGACGACGATGACGACGACGACGCCGCCGACGACAACGACACAACTATGAAGAAGCAGAAAGAGAAAGAGAAAAGGGACGGTAGGATCGGGGGTGCAATTCATATTTGTCCGTAGGCAGCAGCGGAATTGCACCTTTAATCAAGATTTCTACCAATTTGCGAGCGCCGACGGCGCGAAGACAAAGCCTATTGTTGCCGTAACTGGTTGGGGCTTCGAGTGTTCCAACGCAACGACGAAAGAGAGAGAAAGAGAGAGAGAGAGAGAGAGAGAGAGAGAGAGAGAGAGAGAGAGAGAGAGAGAGAGAAAGACCGATGCGTGTGTATACCGGGTGTACTTTGCAATCGGTATACACGACATGAAAAATAAAGAACAGCTTAAAAAAGCTTTAGACTTATTAGAAAAAGTGAAGATATCAAAAACAGAAAATGTATTACTTGATATTTGTTCAGGACACGAATTAGATTAAAGAATAATGAATAGAAAACGTTAAATGAAAAATGGATATAATGATTATACAGCAAAGTTCAGTGAATTATCTCGATAGATGAACACGAAAAAAAAGAAAAAGAGACAAAGAACGTGTGAAATAGATAGTTAAATAGATAGGTAGATTGAGAGAGAGAGAGAGAGAGAGAGAGAGAGAGAGAGAGAGAGAGAGAGAGAGAGAGAGAGAGAGAGAGATAAAGGAAGAGAACGAGGAATAGAATAGAATAAAGTACAGAATTGAATGAAAATAAAGGAAAGGAGAAAGGTACATACATCGAAGGTACACCCGTTATCCGAAAATATACGTGTGTCTTCGATCGTCTCTGTCGGGTCCGAGTGAGTACGCGAAGAGAGAAGAGGACTCTGAAGCGGAGGCTGACGCTCAGGGACTGCCAAGCTAGTCGCTTCGCATCCCAGAAGCCTCTACCCCACCATTTGCTTCCGGCTAAGCCCGCGTTGCCACCGCGTCCCAAGCAACTTGAAGCCACTCGTACTTCTGTTTGTGTTTGCTAATTGTGAATTGTCTACTTCTTGCCAGTGGTGCCCTGTGTACGCTTGATGGGAAGGGATATAGCGAGGAAGGAGGAATAGGAAGAGTAGGAGGAAAAGGAGGAAAAGGAGAAGGAGGAGGAAGAGGACGACGACAACGACTATGATGACTACGGCGAAGAGGAACGCTCAAAAAGAGCCGTATGCTGTGAAAAGTAGAGAGCGAGAGAGAGAGAGAGAGAGAGAGCGAGAGAGAGAGAGAGAGAGAGAGAGAGATATGAACAAACCTGTAGAGAACGTGGAAAGCGAGTTGAGCTATGAGGATATCGCCTACGAAATGCCTCAAACCAAGGAAAAGCTATCCTCTTGGGGATGCTTTCGTCTCTCGCTGCCTCCTACATCCCTACTTCCTTGCACCTACCCTTTACCCCCTGTCCCCTTTACTCCTCCTTACGACCCTTTCTCTCTCTCACTCTCTCTCTCGTTCTCTCGTTCTCTCTCTCTTTTTCTAGCTAACCCTGCAGACACTCAAGTTTACCTCACTAGTCGCTGCTTACACGAGTACCATTCGCCAAGAGACACCCGCGAGCAAAAGGGTACCAATTTTTAGCCAAACCACGCTTTCCCCGAGCTATCTCCTCTTCCTGCCATGCGCTTTTAATCTTCTTTTTCTTCTTCTTCTTATTTTTCTTCGTTCGAAATCACTTTTCTTTATCTTTGTCTTTGATCAGATCCCAATATATCAAAAACAACGATAAATATTTCCTATTTCCTTGGAATTGTCCGTTATTACCATTTCCATTCAGTTATCTTGTTTCCTTTCCCTCACTCCACTTTTTCTCAAGACAAAATACGAGCCTATAATAAGACAAATCTCGGCGAGGACTCGGTGTCGTTCGTATCGTTTTATTGCAAGACGAGAGGAATCTCCAAGGGAAAAGCAACCGAAAGAGGAAGAGAGAGAGAGAGAGAGAGAGAGAGAGAGAGAGAGGGAGCGATAGGGTGGTGAAAATCTGTTGGCTCACCCTCTACTTCGAACGAACGTTTCCCGACGTCGAAATATATCCCAGCGTATCTCTCTCTCTCTCTCTCTCTCTCTCTATATATATATATATATATATATATATATATGTATGTATGTATGTATATATCCCTCTTTACAAACGGGGGACATATTGTTTGGTTCAGTAATTCCTCGCGTTATTTCCCGTGTTTGCTTTTTATCATTGTAAACCGATATAGATTGTCCGGGGCACAGAAGTTCCCCTCAGCGGGGAGAAATTTGTCTAGATAAAGAGAGCTTGCAAGAGAGATAGAGATTAATAGAAAAAGAGAACTCTATCCCAATTCTTCCTTCCTACTTTTATTTCCAGTTATTCCTTGCGAGCGTAGACTCGAAAATAAAAGAGAAAAAAGAAACTTTTAATTAAACGTATAGTACTCTCAATCACGCACAGGTATAGGTATCTTGTGTGTGTGTGTGTGTGTGTGTGTGCGCGTGTGTGTGGATATGTAGGTCTCGAATGGAGAGGAAAAGAAAAAAGATAAGTTTTTAGGTAAGACCATAGGATGGTTTCACATATAATAGAATCAACCATCACAAGTAGACGTTGCCTTGCTATAACTTTTCACAGCAAAATAGGATTTTTTTCTATACTGTTTTAAAGAGTTTTGCAGGTACTATGACTTTTTTTTCCTTTTTTTTTTAAATATGTTGTGCACTATGTTTTAGAAAATATTATAATATTTTAAATACAATTCATGTATGAATCATTGTGATAAGTAAATATTAAAATAAAATTTTGTGTTTAAATGTTCTTTCATGTAATAACATGTCAATATAAGCAAGATGCCAATTTTCAGTGGAATTTAAATGCAACTATTAATTTAATAATAATTACTTGTGTTGCATCGTTTATCAAATATCTGATAAATATTTGATCGCAACTAATATTGATTGCCCGGGTCTCACCGCGTGGATGTTGCTGTATACGGAGAACTCAAAGTTGAAAGATTCTAATATTAATCACTTGAATATAAATATAAAATCAATCAAAAAACGAATTATGGATGAAACTTTTGGTATTGTTTAATATAAACTTAACTAGTCGATTAAACGCAGGGAAGAAATAGAAACTCTATAGACTAACTCTTGAAAACCTATTTCTATTTGTATTATAATTAAGGTTATAGTATTATTTATACTAATATAATTGTACTGTATATAAACTAAAAGTATAACATATTTAAAAAATATTGAAAATTTCAAATATGAAGTAACAATTAATTCTGTGTAGACAAAATATGATTTACAATAAAATATAAATAAAAATATAAATATAAAATATAAATATAGAATATAAACATGTGTATATATATATATAATATATATATATTATCATTTGTAGTTTAAATCATGTTTCTAAATTATTTTTACACGCTCAAAATATGGAATAAATAAATTAATCTTTATCTATATAGGGTGTTTGTGATGTACGTACGTATGTATATGTATCTACACATAAAAATCCACATATGTGATATATGCAAAATTTGAATATGTTACGAAATACGATCGATTACAATTAATAAACTATAAGTAATTAAGCAGAACTTAAAAGAAAAACAAGATATGTAATATAAATGAGGAATTAATTTCATAAAAATTAATGTATTAACAAATTTGAAAAAAGGAACGGGCTCGAACACTTCTGGAAAGCTGTTTAGTGTATCGAATATTAAACGTTTGTATGGGAGAATAGTGAATGTCTTCCAGTGCTCAAGGCCAAGAGCGCGCAACCGTCTTTCTTGTTTTGTTTACATGTTCTCTTGTCTTCTTTGAGCCCTTAATATAATGCGGCGTAATAAAACGAACTAATATGTAATAAAATTTTCAAAGGAATTGTCGATTTGAGAATGATGAAGTGTATCGTATCTGTGTCTGTGGGTGTAAATATTTTTTTTAACTATAGCAATAAATTGAAGGGATCAAATATAATAAAATTTTACACACAATTTGTGTATCATTATAAGTACGACTCAAATTTTTTAATCGATCGTTTGAAAATTTTTTGGATAAAGCAAATTTGTTTATAAACTTTTTTATATTAAAAATTAACGAAATGACCGAACCAATCCCATTGAAATTTTACAGTACATTTTTATAAGATATACAGATGTTTCGTTTTAATTTTTAAACAAATTGTCTAATCTATTTTAAAATATTATCTATTTCAGTAGAAATGTTTGAATATTAAAATCTGACGTAGACTGACGAGATCATGGTTAATACATAGATTGAATAAAAGAAGTCAAATTATTATGAAGACTTAATATACTTAATAGTAATAGTTACGTAAAAATTCTCATAAGAGGGGGTTTGAAGGATTTAATCCATCCCATAAAAAGAAACCGTGTCGGTTATGAATATTGAGAAAAACCAGTATTTCGAATAGTGAAAACAGTCGGGTGGATTACTATTTGCTCCGCGCCATCGTTGGATATGCATCATTTACGTTTTTTCTCTCTTACTCTCTCTTTTTATTTATTTATTTTTTGAAATCGATATTTCCATCGACGCGTATATTTTTCATGTTTTCTTTTCACGAATGATTTCATAGAAAAAGAAAAACTAATATCTACTAATTTATTTTCAGATTAATGTAGAGATAAAAACAATTACTAGACGAAAATATATATATATACACACACTCAGTATACACACACACACTCTCCCTCGACGTATTTAAGTAAGTTCACAAATACATATATACATACATACGTAAATAAGTCTAATCCAATTCATCGTGGGCTTCACGTGGACGAGTTTGAATTTAGAAGTTCGAATTGTCTTTCGAGTGGTTGCGTGCGACGCCATAGGTATCGAACACGCTTGTCATATGGCAGGACACGTGCATCGACGCCAAACTTGTCGCGGGACAAACAACGGATAAAACAAGTCTTTCTCTAAGAGGGCTGTCCATCTCAAACAAAACTTCCCTGCTTTGTTGGTATCACCCTATTAAAAGAAATAGGATTGAATCGAAGATATTTCGCGATATATTAATTTTCATTGATATGATATAGTGATAATAAAATATTATTAAATAGATGGGTTACATCGTAGGCAAAATTGATTTTAACAATCGACTTTACCGATATGCATCAAAATTTAAGGAAGATTTAATTAAACATATATATATATCTTTATATATATCCACACACACACACACACACACACACACACACACACACACACACACACACACACACACACACACACACACACACACACACACACACACACACACACACACACACACACACACACACACACACACACACACACACACACACACACACAGAGAGAGAGAGAGAGAGAGAGAGAGAGAGAGAGAGAGAGAGAGAGAGAGAGAGAGAGAGAGAGAGAGAGAGAGAGAGAGAGAGAGAATATTAGAAATTTCAGAAAGTAACAAGTACTTATCTGAATAAAAATTGCAATATTATGAATCATCAACTATGTAATGTTATTAATTGATTCGTTAAGTTTTATAGGTTGCTTATTAACAAAAGGATAGATGTCAGAAGATTGAGAATAGTAAGATCAGAGTGGAGTAAAAGGGGTTTGCGTAATCCAAGGTAAGAAAAGGCGTCGGAGCATCGACTGTGTCCTTGTCACGGAGTGGGTGTAAGTGAATGAAAGTGGAGAGAAGATAGAGGAGACGAAGAAGAAGGTGCTACGAAGTTAGCTGTCTCTGATCTGTTACCAAAGACCTCTTTCTCTCTCTCTCTCTCTCTCTCTCTCACTCTTTTTTTCTTGCTCTTTCTCTCTCATATTTAATGAACTCCGTCGTCTTTAAGGGAGCGAGCAGGTAGAGCTGTCAAAAGGTTACGCGACTACGCCTCGCAACCACCCTCCACTACTAGCAAAGTATTACCAGCAGGAACAGCACCCTCTAGGAACGCCGTTGGGGGTGGAAAACGCCCTCGATTGGCGTGGTCGTCGCTAAGCAGGGAGGACATCGCGCAGCCCCATTGGCTCTTCACGAATCCATACTCCCTATTCATTCGCGATCCCATTCGTCGACCTCTCGATTCGAAATCATCTCCTCTTACACCTCTTTCTCTTCCTCCTCTTCCTCTTTTTTTAATTCTCTTTATCCTTCTCCCTACCTCTCATCCTCTCCCTCTCGTCCTCTTTTCTCTCTCTCTATCTCTCTCTCTCTCTCTCTCCTTCTCTTCATCGGGAACGCAATTCGCCCCTTAGAGCTGCCTTTTCAAAGGCTTTCACCTTTCACCCGACGTTTCCAAGTAAATATCTTCCTAATAAGCGTACACGTTCGTGCGAGTATGTACATACATATGTATGTTAATTCGCTTCCTAGCTCTGAAATAACAAGATTTTACTAGCAACATTTTGTCAAATAATTTCAACTTCTATTTTTTTCTTTTGACTTATATATATATATATATATATATATATATATATATATAATTTTTTAAATAATATATATTTGTATATATATATATGTAGTTTATTTTGCGCGCGCGCGTGTGTGTGTGTGTGATGTATATACATAGAAATGTGATCGGAATAGTTGTAATGTAAAGTCAAAACGTGGTTAGCGTCGTATGATCGATAATTCGAGAAGAAGGGAAGAGATAAGATCGGAATAGTGAATAGAGAACGGCTTTGGATTGTGTCAGAGTTGAGAAGGATGATGGAAACTCTGGAGAGACAAAAAGGAAAGAGGATGGTAAGACTTTGGTCGGTTGCCTGCACTTTTGACGTCGGCGCGTTCAGTGTCACCTCGAGTTCGTTTTCATATATATATATATATATATATATATATATATATATATATATATATATATAGAGAGAGAGAGAGAGAGAGAGAGAGAGAGAGAGAGAGAGAGAGAGAGAGGGAGGGAGGGAGAGGGAGAAAGAACGAGCGACGATGGCAAGGAGGCAAACGAGATAGGAAGATAGAAAGAGAAAGAAAGAGAATGAAAGAGAGAGAGAGAGAGAGAGAAAGAGGGTGCCACAGGGCAGACGGATGTCGAGCAACCACGGGTAGGCGTGCTGTCCTGGCGTTGCTCGTTGCTCCGCCCGTTGCACCGCCCCATTTTCTGTTCCTTGCGATCTTCGGCCTCCCTTTTGGCAGCATCACCACCACCAACAGCAGCGACAAACAGCGGCGGTAGCACAGCCAGCCTGGGGAAAAGCTCGTCTGAGAGTTCTCGGCAGCGGCGATCGCACATACACGTACTTACTTACTCTTCGTCCTTCTAACCGGCGATCACCGACAATCTTTCGTATCACGGATATCAACCGCGTTCGGCTTTTAGATTCTTGAAGGGGAGGAAGAATATCGAAATTATTTTTTCAAGTAATCGGTGAAAAGAAGATTGAATTTTCGTATAGAACTGTTTGTGGAAGCTTGATAATCGTCGATCATTATTGTTGTTGTTGTTGTTGTTGTTGTTATTATTATTATTATTATTATTATTATTATTATTATTATTATTATTATTATTATTATTATTATTAGTAATATTATAATTATTATTATTATCATTGTCATTAATATTATTATTATTAGTATTTTTCTTCTCTTATCATCAAGAAGAGGACGAGTTTGTAACAAAATCTTTAGTGAAATTGTGAGAAAGAGAACACTGGAGAGAAAGAAAGAGAAAGCGCGCGCGCGAGAGAGAAAGAGAGAGAGAGAGAAAGAAAGAAAGAAAGAGATATAGATACAAGAGACTCTTGCGTTGTTTAATAGAAAGTGAAGAATCGGCGATGAAAGGTCAAAAAGGTTTCAAAAATATCGTGCGGGTTCGAACGTTCAAACGCTCGTGCTGATCTCATTTCGAGGATGTCGTGAAGTACGTGCAATTATTTTATTAACTCTTCGAAATAGGCATACCTTCATTTTCCGAAACGTTCGTGTCTCTATTCAACGGGAAGCAACTTCCTTTTTATCTTTCTGGGATCATCAACTACAACTCTTCACCAGTATCGAGAAGTCCGTTCTAAGACGATTTTTGGATTGATGAAAGTGTCCGACGTTAGGGGAGAGAGGAATGGTGTTGTGATCACGGCGTTGTGCGCTCGAAATTTGTCGGATCTTCGCCGGTTCTTCTTTGATCTTGTAAGTACCTACGATTGGTATGTTATTTGTATTTTTATTGATTTCTTCATTTGTTCTTCTTTATTTCTTTTTGTTTATTTTTATTTTTTTTGCTTTGTTTTTCGTTAAAATAAAAGTTTCATTGAGATAGGTCTCAATAAAACTTACGAAGGAAGATATTAGATATTTATCTTTTCATCAGAAGATAATTGAACCAAATTAATATACGGGAATGCGTATATCTGTTTACGAGATAAGAATATCTGTATAAGAAAAGAATTGTTCACCCGTATGTAAAATGAACAAACTTTTATAATCTTTTGTTTCTATTTACGTTCTATTTACGTTAGGGGTTTTACTAATTAGTGAAATTAGCGAAATTAATATCTATATAAAAATATCATACATATTTTCATGATTATTATACAGATGATTAGCAGATATCGAATTAAAATATATGTGAATAAAATGATAAAAAATATTTTTAATAAATTTCAAATTGAAATAGTAATTAAATTTTTACACTATTAAGAATAATTTCTTCATATTATATTTTTGTAATTTTTCCCATTGTACGGATACGTCAAAAAAGAATGGTGACTTCTTTCTGAAGAATCGACGGCAGTAAGCCAATAGCTAAATAAGAAGGTTAGCCATTACGAATCTTCAGACACAAAGCTATCGTAAGAAGAATTAAGTGAGGATTATGAGATCATCAGCTTAGCAAAATTAGCCAGATTTCTTAATTGGATATAACAGGGATAACGGAGCCTTTCCTTTTATCCGTAAATCGAGAAAAGGGATTAAATCACCCAACGCGTTTGGCAAAGTCGAATGGCCCAAAGAGTTCTTAATCCTTTGCCAATAAAATGAATAGACTTTTAAAAGAATCGGCAAGGAACTATTCATTAATACATCTTTCTCTCTCTAACTAAAAGTATAGTTATAAACATTGAGAATAATATTAAAGGATGCGTCAGGTTCATTATAAATAATAGAAATACTATATATATTAAACATAATAACATTCTGTTGATTAATATAAAGAATTGACAGAACGTTATATATATCCACGTTTATCTATTTTTTCTTAACGAAGTCGTATGGCAATATAATATAAAAATAAGAAAGACAACGAAAAAAAAAAAAAGAAAAAAGAATAAAAAGGAAACGTTTAAAAAAGAAAAAAATTTCCTTCCTTATCGCTCTCTCTCTCTCTCTCTCTCTCTCTCTCTCTCTCTCTCTCTCTGTCTTTAGGAGAAATGCTTAACATATGTATGTAGCTATATTTGGAACGGTGCTTGTAGGATCGTTAATGGAACGGCGGTTCTGTAGTGGCACTGGAAATTAGCGAACAATTAGTTCGGTTTGGCGATGTTTTATAAACACGATGCCCATCGACGAACCATTATTTTGAAGGATTCATCGAGCATACGCCTAGCAAGTTTTGAGCTACCTTTACACCGATACATTTTCTATATATTACATGCATATATAGATACGTATATAGAACAACACTAATGCACACACACATATATGTATATGTATGCGTATTCGAAGAATGGCCTTCGTCGAGTACGTCGGAAAGTATCCGAGTAGTATTCGGTATATTCGTCATAGTCGTTGTAGTTGTCATTGTCAAGCAGTATACTAAGCTTAGGGTAGTAGGCCTTTCGAGTGTTGCCTGCTCGAAAAAAAGAAAAAGGGGCGAGGAGAGGGAACGGTTCGAAGAAGGGGTTCTCTTGTAGTGTTTCGTTGCGTTTCAAAGGAGGAGGAAGAGGTAGAGGA
>CAKKNJ020000057.1:0-21186 GCA_918808275.2 Dolichovespula sylvestris
TCCATGACCTTTGCTATCCTCTTAGAAGCTCCGCACACGCAAAATGAAGTCACCAGAGGTCAATGACCTTTGCTATCTTCTAAGACGCCCCGGACACGCAAAATCAGGTCACCAGAGGTCAATGACCTTTGCTATCTTCTAAGACGCCCCGGACACGCAAAATGAGGTCACCAGAGGTCAATGACCTTTGCTATCCTCTTAGAAGCTCCGCACACGTAAAATGAGGCCACCAGAGGTCAATGACCTTTGCTATCTTCTAAGACGCCCCGGACACGCAAAATGAGGTCACCAGAGGTCAATGAGCTTTGCTATCTTCTAAGACGCCCCGGACACGCAAAATGAGGTCACCAGAGGTCAATGACCTTTGCTATCCTCTTAGAAGCTCCGCACACGCAAAATGAAGTCACCAGAGGTCAATGACCTTTGCTATCTTCTAAGACGCCCCGGACACGCAAAATGAGGTCACCAGAGGTCAATGACCTTTGCTATCTTCTAAGACGCCCGGGACACGCAAAATGAGGTCACCAGAGATCCATGACCTTTGCTATCCTCTTAGAAGCTCCGCACACGCAAAATGAGGTCACCAGAGGTCAATGACCTTTGCTACCTTCTAAGACGCCCCGGACACGCAAAATGAAGTCACCAGAGGTCAATGACCTTTGCTATCCTCTTAGTAGCTCCGCACACGCAAAATGAGGTCACCAGAGGTCAATGACCTTTGCTATCTTCTAAGACGCCCCATACACGCAAAATGAGGTCACCAGAGGTCAATGACCTTTGCTATCTTCTAAGACGCCCCGGACACGCAAAATGAGGTCACCAGAGGTCAATGACCTTTGCTACCTTCTTAGACGCCCCGGACACGCAAAATTAGGTCACCAGAGGTCAATGACCTTTGCTATCTTCTAAGACGCCCCGGACACGCAAAATGAGGTCACCAGAGGTCAATGACCTTTGCTATCTTCTAAGACGCCCCGGAGACGCAAAATGAGGTCACCAGAGATCCATGACCTTTGCTATCCTCTTAGAAGATCCGCACACGCAAAATGAAGTCACCAGAGGTCAATGACCTTTGCTATCTTCTAAGACGCCCCGGACACGCAAAATCAGGTCACCAGATGTCAATGACCTTTGCTATCTTCTAAGACGCCCCGGACACGCAAAATGAGGTCACCAGAGGTCATTGACCTTTGCTGTCCTCTTAGTAGCTCCGCACACGCAAAATGAGGTCACCAGAGGTCAATGACCTTTGCTATCTTCTAAGCCGCCCCGGACACGCAAAATGAGGTCTCCAGAGGTCAATGACCTTTGCTACCTTCTAAGACGCCCCGGACACGCAAAATGAGGTCACCAGTGGTCAATGACCTTTGCTACCTTCTAAGACGCCCCGGACACGCAAAATGAGGTCACCAGAGGTCAATGACCTTTGCTACCTTCTAAGACGCCCCGGACACGCAAAATGAGGTCACCAGAGGTCAATGAGCTTTGCTACCTTCTAAGACGCCCCGGACACGCAAAATGAGGTCACCAGAGGTCAATGACCTTTGCTGTCCTCTTAGTAGCTCCGCACACGCAACATGAGGTCACCAGAGGTCAATGACCTTTGCTACCTTCTAAGACGCCCCGGACACGCAAAATGAGGTCACCAGAGGTCAATGACCTTTGCTACCTTCTAAGACGCCCCGGACACCCAAAATGAGGTCACCAGAGGTCAATGAGCTTTGCTACCTTCTAAGACGCCCCGGACACGCAAAATGAGGTCACCAGAGGTCAATGACCTTTGCTACCTTCTAAGACGCCCCGGACACGCAAAATGAGGTCACCAGAGGTCAATGACCTTTGCTATCTTCTAAGACGCCCCGGACACGCAAAATGAGGTCACCAGAGGTCAATGACCTTTGCTATCTTCTAAGACGCCCCGGAGACGCAAAATGAGGTCACCAGAGATCCATGACCTTTGCTATCCTCTTAGAAGATCCGCACACACAAAATGAAGTCACCAGAGGTCAATGACCTTTGCTATCTTCTAAGACGCCCCGGACACGCAAAATAAGGTCACCAGAGGTCAATGACCTTTGCTATCTTCTAAGACGCCCCGGACACGCAAAATGAGGTCACCAGAGGTCAATGACCTTTGCTATCCTCTTAGAAGCTCCGCACACGTAAAATGAGGCCACCAGAGGTCAATGACCTTTGCTATCTTCTAAGACGCCCCGGACACGCAAAATGAGGTCACCAGAGGTCAATGACCTTTGCTATCTTCTAAGACGCCCCGGACACGCAAAATGAGGTCACCAGAGGTCAATGACCTTTGCTATCCTCTTAGAAGCTCCGCACACGCAAAATGAAGTCACCAGAGGTCAATGACCTTTGCTATCTTCTAAGACGCCCCGGACACGCAAAATGAGGTCACCAGAGGTCAATGACCTTTGCTATCTTCTAAGACGCCCGGGACACGCAAAATGAGGTCACCAGAGATCCATGACCTTTGCTATCCTCTTAGAAGCTCCGCACACGCAAAATGAGGTCACCAGAGGTCAATGACCTTTGCTACCTTCTAAGACGCCCCGGACACGCAAAATGAAGTCACCAGAGGTCAATGACCTTTGCTATCCTCTTAGTAGCTCCGCACACGCAAAATGAGGTCACCAGAGGTCAATGACCTTTGCTATCTTCTAAGACGCCCCGGACACGCAAAATGAGGTCACCAGAGGTCAATGGCCTTTGCTATCTTCTAAGACGCCCCGGACACGCAAAATGAGGTCACCAGAGGTCAATGACCTTTGCTACCTTCTTAGACGCCCCGGACACGCAAAATTAGGTCACCAGAGGTCAATGACCTTTGCTATCTTCTAAGACGCCCCGGACACGCAAAATGAGGTCACCAGAGGTCAATGACCTTTGCTATCTTCTAAGACGCCCCGGAGACGCAAAATGAGGTCACCAGAGATCCATGACCTTTGCTATCCTCTTAGAAGATCCGCACACGCAAAATGAAGTCACCAGAGGTCAATGACCTTTGCTATCTTCTAAGACGCCCCGGACACGCAAAATCAGGTCACCAGATGTCAATGACCTTTGCTATCTTCTAAGACGCCCCGGACACGCAAAATGAGGTCACCAGAGGTCATTGACCTTTGCTGTCCTCTTAGTAGCTCCGCACACGCAAAATGAGGTCACCAGAGGTCAATGACCTTTGCTATCTTCTAAGCCGCCCCGGACACGCAAAATGAGGTCACCAGAGGTCAATGACCTTTGCTACCTTCTAAGACGCCCCGGACACGCAAAATGAGGTCACCAGTGGTCAATGACCTTTGCTACCTTCTAAGACGCCCCGGACACGCAAAATGAGGTCACCATAGGTCAATGACCTTTGCTACCTTCTAAGACGCCCCGGACACGCAAAATGAGGTCACCAGAGGTCAATGAGCTTTGCTACCTTCTAAGACGCCCCTGACACGCAAAATGAGGACACCAGAGGTCAATGACCTTTGCTATGTTCTAAGACGCCCCGGACACGCAAAATGAGGGCACCAGAGGTCAATGACCTTTGCTACCTTCTAAGACGCCCCAGACACGCAAAATGAGGTCACCAGAGGTCAATGACCTTTGCTATCTTCTAAGACGCCCCGGACACGCAAAATGAGGTCACCAGAGATCCATGACCTTTGCTATCCTCTTAGAAGCTCCGCACACGCAAAATGAAGTCACCAGAGGTCAATGACCTTTGCTATCTTCTAAGACGCCCCGGACACGCAAAATCAGGTCACCAGAGGTCAATGACCTTTGCTATCTTCTAAGACGCCCCGGACACGCAAAATGAGGTCACCAGAGATCCATGACCTTTGCTATCCTCTTAGAAGCTCCGCACACGCAAAATGAAGGCACCAGAGGTCAATGACCTTTACTATCTTCTAAGACGCCCCGGACACGCAAAATCAGGTCACCAGAGGTCAATGACCTTTGCTATCTTCTAAGACGCCCCGGACACGCAAAATGAGGTCACCAGAGGTCAATGACCTTTGCTATCTTCTAAAACGCCCCGGACACGCAAAATGAGGTCACCAGAGGTCAATGACCTTTGCTATCCTCTTAGAAGCTCCGCACACGCAAAATGAAGTCACCAGAGGTCAATGACCTTTGCTATCTTCTAAGACGCCCCGGACACGCAAAATGAGGTCACCAGAGGTCAATGAGCTTTGCTACCTTCTAAGACGCCCCGGACACGCAAAATGAGGTCACCAGAGGTCAATGACCTTTGCTATCTTCTAAGACGCCCCGGACACGCAAAATGAGGTCACCAGAGGGCAATGACCTTTGCTATCCTCTTAGAAGCTCCGCACACGTAAAATGAGGCCACCAGAGGTCAATGACCTTTGCCTTCTTCTAAGACGCCCCGGACACGCAAAATGAGGTCACCAGAGGTCAATGACCTTTGCTACCTTCTAAGACGCACCGGACACGCAAAATGAGGTCACCAGTGGTCAATGACCTTTGCTATCTTCTAAGACGCCCCGGACACGCAAAATGAGGTCACCAGAGGTCAATGACCTTTGCTATCTTCTAAGACGCCCCGGACACGCAAAATGAGTTCGCCAGAGGTCAATGACCTTTGCTATCCTCTTAGTAGCTCCGCACACGCAAAATGAGGTCACCAGAGGTCAATGACCTTTGCTATCTTCTAAGACGCCCCGGACACGCAAAATGAGGTCACCAGACGTCAATGACCTTTGCTATCCTCTAAGACGCCCCGGACACGCAAAATGAGATCACCAGAGGTCAATGACCTTAGCTGTCCTCTTAGTAGCTCCGCACACGCAACATGAGGTCACCAGAGGTCAATGACCTTTGCTACCTTCTAAGACGCCCCGGACACGCAAAATGAGGTCACCAGAGGTCAATGACCTTTGCTACCTTTTTAGACGCCCCGGACACGCAAAATGAGGTCACCAGAGGTCAATGAGCTTTGCTACCTTCTAAGACGCCCCGGACACGCAAAATGAGGTCACCAGAGGTCAATGACCTTTGCTATCCTCTAAGACGCCCCGGACACGCAAAATGAGGTCACCAGACGTCAATGAGCTTTGCTACCTTCTAAGACCCACCGGACACGCAAAATGAGGTCACCAGTGGTCAATGACCTTTGCTACCTTCTAAGACGCCCCGGACACGCAAAATGAGGTTATCAGAGGTCAATGACCTTTGCTACCTTCTAAGACGCCCCGGACACGCATTTGAGGTCACCAGATGTCAATGACCTTTGCTACCTTCTAAGACGCCCCGGACACGCAAAATGAGGTCACCAGAGGTCAATGACCTTTGCTGTCCTCTTAGTAGCTCCGCACACGCAACATGAGGTCACCAGAGGTCAATGACCTTTGCTGTCCTCTTAGTAGCTCCGCACACGCAACATGAGGTCACCAGAGGTCAATGACCTTTGCTACCTTCTAAGACGCCCCGGACACGCAAAATGAGGTCGCCAGAGGTCAATGACCTTTGCTATCTTCTAAGACGCCCCGGACACGCAAAATGAGGTCACCAGAGGTCAATGACCTTTGCTATCCTCTTAGAAGCTCCGCACACGCAAAATGAATTCACCAGAGGTCAATGAGCTTTGCTATATTCTAAGACGCCCCGGACACGCAAAATGAGGTCACCAGAGGTCAATGACCTTTGCTACCTTCTAAGACGCACCGGACACGCAAAATGAGGTCACCAGTGGTCAATGACCTTTGCTATCTTCTAAGACGCCCCGGACACGCAAAATGAGGTCACCAGAGGTCAATGACCTTTGCTATCTTCTAAGACGCCCCGGACACGCAAAATGAGTTCGCCAGAGGTCAATGACCTTTGCTATCCTCTTAGTAGCTCCGCACACGCAAAATGAGGTCACCAGAGGTCAATGACCTTTGCTATCTTCCAAGACGCCCCGGACACGCAAAATGAGGTCACCAGAGGTCAATGACCTTTGCTACCTTCTAAGACGCCCCGGACACGCAAAATGAGGTCACCAGACGTCAATGACCTTTGCTACCTTCTAAGACGCCCCGGACACGCAAAATGAGGTCACCAGAGGTCAATGACCTTTGCTGTCCTCTTAGTTGCTCCGCACACGCAACATGAGGTCACCAGACGTCAATGACCTTTGCTATCCTCTAAGACGCCCCGGACACGCAAAATGAGGTCACCAGAGGTCAATGACCTTTGCTGTCCTCTTAGTAGCTCCGCACACGCAACATGAGGTCACCAGAGGTCAATGACCTTTGCTACCTTCTAAGACGCCCCGGACACGCAAAATGAGGTCACCAGAGGTCAATGACCTTTGCTACCTTTTTAGACGCCCCGGACACGCAAAATGAGGTCACCAGAGGTCAATGAGCTTTGCTACCTTCTAAGACGCCCCGGACACGCAAAATGAGGTCACCAGAGGGTAATGATCTTTGCTATCCTCTAAGACGCCCCGGACACGCAAAATGAGGTCACCAGACGTCAATGAGCTTTGCTACCTTCTAAGACGCACCGGACACGCAAAATGAGGTCACCAGTGGTCAATGACCTTTGCTACCTTCTAAGACGCCCCGGACACGCAAAATGAGGTCATCAGAGGTCAATGACCTTTGCTACCTTCTAAGACGCCCCGGACACGCATATGAGGTCACCAGATGTCAATGACCTTTGCTACCTTCTAAGACGCCCCGGACACGCAAAATGAGGTCACCAGAGGTCAATGACCTTTGCTGTCCTCTTAGTAGCTCCGCACACGCAACATGAGGTCACCAGAGGTCAATGACCTTTGCTGTCCTCTTAGTAGCTCCGCACACGCAACATGAGGTCACCAGAGGTCAATGACCTTTGCTACCTTCTAAGACGCCCCGGACACGCAAAATGAGGTCACCAGAGGTCAATGACCTTTGCTACCTTCTAAGACGCCCCGGACACGCAAAATGAGGTCACCAGAGGTCAATGACCTTTGCTATCTTCTAAGACGCCCCGGACACGCAAAATGAGGTCGCCAGAGGTCAATGACCTTTGCTATCTTCTAAGACGCCCCGGACACGCAAAATGAGGTCACCAGAGGTCAATGACCTTTGCTACCTTCTAAGACGCCCCGGACACGCAAAATGAGGTCACCAGAGGTCAATGACCTTTGCTATCCTCTTAGAAGCTCCGCACACGCAAAATGAATTCACCAGAGGTCAATGAGCTTTGCTATATTCTAAGACGCCCCGGACACGCAAAATGAGGTCACCAGAGGTCAATGACCTTTGCTATCTTGTAAGACGCCCCGGACACGCAAAATGAGGTCACCAGAGGTCAATGACCTTTGCTATCCTCTTAGAAGCTCCGCACACGCAAAATGAAGTCACCAGAGGTCAATGACCTTTGCTATCTTCTAAGACGCCCCGGACACGCAAAATAAGGTCACCAGAGGTCAATGACATTTGCTATCCTCTTAGAAGCTCCGCTCACGCAAAATGAGGTCACCAGAGGTCAATGACCTTTGCTATCCTCTTAGTAGCTCCGCACACGCAAAATGAGGTCACCAGAGGTCAATGACCTTTGCTATCATCTAAGACGCCCCGGACACGCAAAATTAGGTCGCCAGAGGTCAATGACCTTTGCTATCTTCCAAGACGCCCCGGACACGCAAAATGAGGTCACCAGAGGTCAATGACCTTTGCTACCTTCTAAGACGCCCCGGACACGCAAAATGAGGTCACCAGAGGTCAATGACCTTTGCTATCCTCTAAGACGCCCCGGACACGCAAAATGAGGTCACCAGACGTCAATGAGCTTTGCTACCTTCTAAGACGCACCGGACACGCAAAATGAGGTCACCAGTGGTCAATGACCTTTGCTACCTTCTAAGACGCCCCGGACACGCAAAATGAGGTCATCAGAGGTCAATGACCTTTGCTACCTTCTAAGACGCCCCGGACACGCATATGAGGTCACCAGATGTCAATGACCTTTGCTACCTTCTAAGACGCCCCGGACACGCAAAATGAGGTCACCAGAGGTCAATGACCTTTGCTGTCCTCTTAGTAGCTCCGCACACGCAACATGAGGTCACCAGAGGTCAATGACCTTTGCTGTCCTCTTAGTAGCTCCGCACACGCAACATGAGGTCATCAGAGGTCAATGACCTTTGCTACCTTCTAAGACGCCCCGGACACGCAAAATGAGGTCACCAGAGGTCAATGACCTTTGCTACCTTCTAAGACGCCCCGGACACGCAAAATGAGGTCACCAGAGGTCAATGACCTTTGCTATCTTCTAAGACGCCCCGGACACGCAAAATGAGGTCGCCAGAGGTCAATGACCTTTGCTATCTTCTAAGACGCCCCGGACACGCAAAATGAGGTCACCAGACGTCAATGAGCTTTGCTACCTTCTAAGACGCACCGGACACGCAAAATGAGGTCACCAGTGGTCAATGACCTTTGCTACCTTCTAAGACGCCCCGGACACGCAAAATGAGGTCATCAGAGGTCAATGACCTTTGCTACCTTCTAAGACGCCCCGGACACGCATATGAGGTCACCAGATGTCAATGACCTTTGCTACCTTCTAAGACGCCCCGGACACGCAAAATGAGGTCACCAGAGGTCAATGACCTTTGCTGTCCTCTTAGTAGCTCCGCACACGCAACATGAGGTCACCAGAGGTCAATGACCTTTGCTGTCCTCTTAGTAGCTCCGCACACGCAACATGAGGTCACCAGAGGTCAATGACCTTTGCTATCCTCTTAGAAGCTCCGCTCACGCAAAATGAGGTCACCAGAGGTCAATGACCTTTGCTACATTCTAAGACGCCCCGGACACGCAAAATGAGGTCACCAGAGGTCAATGACCTTTGCTATCATCTAAGACGCCCCGGACACGCATAATGAGGTCGCCAGAGGTCAATGACCTTTGCTATCTTCCAAGACGCCCCGGACACGCAAAATGAGGTCACCAGAGGTCAATGACGTTTGCTACCTTCTAAGACGCCCCGGACACGCAAAATGAGGTCACCAGAGGTCAATGACGTTTGCTACCTTCTAAGACGCCCCGGACACGCAAAATGAGGTCACCAGAGGTCAATGACCTTTGCTATCCTCTTAGTAGCTCCGCACACGCAAAATGAGGTCACCAGTGGTCAATGACCTTTGCTACCTTCTAAGACGCCCCGGACACGCAAAATGAGGTCACCAGAGGTCAATGACCTTTGCTATCCTCTAAGACGCCCCGGACACGCAAAATGAGGTCACCAGACGTCAATGAGCTTTGCTACCTTCTAAGACGCACCGGACACGCAAAATGAGGTCACCAGTGGTCAATGACCTTTGCTACCTTCTAAGACGCCCCGGACACGCAAAATGAGGTCATCAGAGGTCAATGACCTTTGCTACCTTCTAAGACGCCCCGGACACGCATATGAGGTCACCAGATGTCAATGACCTTTGCTACCTTCTAAGACGCCCCGGACACGCAAAATGAGGTCACCAGATGTCAATGACCTTTGCTGTCCTCTTAGTAGCTCCGCACACGCAACATGAGGTCACCAGAGGTCAATGACCTTTGCTGTCCTCTTAGTAGCTCCGCACACGCAACATGAGGTCACCAGAGGTCAATGACCTTTGCTACCTTCTAAGACGCCCCGGACACGCAAAATGAGGTCACCAGAGGTCAATGACCTTTGCTACATTCTAAGACGCCCCGGACACGCAAAATGAGGTCACCAGAGGTCAATGACCTTTGCTATCTTCTAAGACGCCCCGGACACGCAAAATGAGGTCGCCAGAGGTCAATGACCTTTGCTATCTTCTAAGACGCCCCGGACACGCAAAATGAGGTCATCAGAGGTCAATGACCTTTGCTACCTTCTAAGACGCCCCGGACACGCATATGAGGTCACCAGATGTCAATGACCTTTGCTACCTTCTAAGACGCCCCGGACACGCAAAATGAGGTCACCAGAGGTCAATGACCTTTGCTGTCCTCTTAGTAGCTCCGCACACGCAACATGAGGTCACCAGAGGTCAATGACCTTTGCTGTCCTCTTAGTAGCTCCGCACACGCAACATGAGGTCACCAGAGGTCAATGACCTTTGCTATCCTCTTAGAAGCTCCGCACACGCAAAATGAAGTCACCAGAGGTCAATGACCTTTGCTATCTTCTAAGACGCCCCGGACACGCAAAATAAGGTCACCAGAGGTCAATGACATTTGCTATCCTCTTAGAAGCTCCGCTCACGCAAAATGAGGTCACCAGAGGTCAATGACCTTTGCTATCCTCTTAGTAGCTCCGCACACGCAAAATGAGGTCACCAGAGGTCAATGACCTTTGCTATCATCTAAGACGCCCCGGACACGCATAATGAGGTCGCCAGAGGTCAATGACCTTTGCTATCTTCCAAGACGCCCCGGACACGCAAAATGAGGTCACCAGAGGTCAATGACCTTTGCTACCTTCTAAGACGCCCCGGACACGCAAAATGAGGTCACCAGAGGTCAATGACCTTTGCTATCCTCTAAGACGCCCCGGACACGCAAAATGAGGTCACCAGACGTCAATGAGCTTTGCTACCTTCTAAGACGCACCGGACACGCAAAATGAGGTCACCAGTGGTCAATGACCTTTGCTACCTTCTAAGACGCCCCGGACACGCAAAATGAGGTCATCAGAGGTCAATGACCTTTGCTACCTTCTAAGACGCCCCGGACACGCATATGAGGTCACCAGATGTCAATGACCTTTGCTACCTTCTAAGACGCCCCGGACACGCAAAATGAGGTCACCAGAGGTCAATGACCTTTGCTGTCCTCTTAGTAGCTCCGCACACGCAACATGAGGTCACCAGAGGTCAATGACCTTTGCTGTCCTCTTAGTAGCTCCGCACACGCAACATGAGGTCATCAGAGGTCAATGACCTTTGCTACCTTCTAAGACGCCCCGGACACGCAAAATGAGGTCACCAGAGGTCAATGACCTTTGCTACCTTCTAAGACGCCCCGGACACGCAAAATGAGGTCACCAGAGGTCAATGACCTTTGCTATCTTCTAAGACGCCCCGGACACGCAAAATGAGGTCGCCAGAGGTCAATGACCTTTGCTATCTTCTAAGACGCCCCGGACACGCAAAATGAGGTCACCAGACGTCAATGAGCTTTGCTACCTTCTAAGACGCACCGGACACGCAAAATGAGGTCACCAGTGGTCAATGACCTTTGCTACCTTCTAAGACGCCCCGGACACGCAAAATGAGGTCATCAGAGGTCAATGACCTTTGCTACCTTCTAAGACGCCCCGGACACGCATATGAGGTCACCAGATGTCAATGACCTTTGCTACCTTCTAAGACGCCCCGGACACGCAAAATGAGGTCACCAGAGGTCAATGACCTTTGCTGTCCTCTTAGTAGCTCCGCACACGCAACATGAGGTCACCAGAGGTCAATGACCTTTGCTGTCCTCTTAGTAGCTCCGCACACGCAACATGAGGTCACCAGAGGTCAATGACCTTTGCTATCCTCTTAGAAGCTCCGCTCACGCAAAATGAGGTCACCAGAGGTCAATGACCTTTGCTACATTCTAAGACGCCCCGGACACGCAAAATGAGGTCACCAGAGGTCAATGACCTTTGCTATCATCTAAGACGCCCCGGACACGCATAATGAGGTCGCCAGAGGTCAATGACCTTTGCTATCTTCCAAGACGCCCCGGACACGCAAAATGAGGTCACCAGAGGTCAATGACGTTTGCTACCTTCTAAGACGCCCCGGACACGCAAAATGAGGTCACCAGAGGTCAATGACGTTTGCTACCTTCTAAGACGCCCCGGACACGCAAAATGAGGTCACCAGAGGTCAATGACCTTTGCTATCCTCTTAGTAGCTCCGCACACGCAAAATGAGGTCACCAGTGGTCAATGACCTTTGCTACCTTCTAAGACGCCCCGGACACGCAAAATGAGGTCATCAGAGGTCAATGACCTTTGCTATCCTCTAAGACGCCCCGGACACGCAAAATGAGGTCACCAGACGTCAATGAGCTTTGCTACCTTCTAAGACGCACCGGACACGCAAAATGAGGTCACCAGTGGTCAATGACCTTTGCTACCTTCTAAGACGCCCCGGACACGCAAAATGAGGTCATCAGAGGTCAATGACCTTTGCTACCTTCTAAGACGCCCCGGACACGCATATGAGGTCACCAGATGTCAATGACCTTTGCTACCTTCTAAGACGCCCCGGACACGCAAAATGAGGTCACCAGATGTCAATGACCTTTGCTGTCCTCTTAGTAGCTCCGCACACGCAACATGAGGTCACCAGAGGTCAATGACCTTTGCTGTCCTCTTAGTAGCTCCGCACACGCAACATGAGGTCACCAGAGGTCAATGACCTTTGCTACCTTCTAAGACGCCCCGGACACGCAAAATGAGGTCACCAGAGGTCAATGACCTTTGCTACATTCTAAGACGCCCCGGACACGCAAAATGAGGTCACCAGAGGTCAATGACCTTTGCTATCTTCTAAGACGCCCCGGACACGCAAAATGAGGTCGCCAGAGGTCAATGACCTTTGCTATCTTCTAAGACGCCCCGGACACGCAAAATGAGGTCATCAGAGGTCAATGACCTTTGCTACCTTCTAAGACGCCCCGGACACGCATATGAGGTCACCAGATGTCAATGACCTTTGCTACCTTCTAAGACGCCCCGGACACGCAAAATGAGGTCACCAGAGGTCAATGACCTTTGCTGTCCTC
This sequence comes from Dolichovespula sylvestris, assembly GCA_918808275.2. Lineage (NCBI taxonomy): Eukaryota > Metazoa > Arthropoda > Insecta > Hymenoptera > Vespidae > Dolichovespula > Dolichovespula sylvestris. The sequence continues at coordinate 12,756 of CAKKNJ020000057.1, forward strand.
TTAGTAGCTCCGCACACGCAACATGAGGTCACCAGAGGTCAATGACCTTTGCTGTCCTCTTAGTAGCTCCGCACACGCAACATGAGGTCACCAGAGGTCAATGACCTTTGCTACCTTCTAAGACGCCCCGGACACGCAAAATGAGGTCACCAGAGGTCAATGACCTTTGCTACCTTCTAAGACGCCCCGGACACGCAAAATGAGGTCACCAGAGGTCAATGACCTTTGCTATCTTCTAAGACGCCCCGGACACGCAAAATGAGGTCGCCAGAGGTCAATGACCTTTGCTATCTTCTAAGACGCCCCGGACACGCAAAATGAGGTCACCAGAGGTCAATGACCTTTGCTATCCTCTTAGAAGCTCCGCACACGCAAAATGAATTCACCAGAGGTCAATGAGCTTTGCTATATTCTAAGACGCCCCGGACACGCAAAATGAGGTCACCAGAGGTCAATGACCTTTGCTATCTTGTAAGACGCCCCGGACACGCAAAATGAGGTCACCAGAGGTCAATGACCTTTGCTATCCTCTTAGAAGCTCCGCACACGCAAAATGAAGTCACCAGAGGTCAATGACCTTTGCTATCTTCTAAGACGCCCCGGACACGCAAAATAAGGTCACCAGAGGTCAATGACCTTTGCTATCCTCTTAGAAGCTCCGCTCACGCAAAATGAGGTCACCAGAGGTCAATGACCTTTGCTATCCTCTTAGTAGCTCCGCACACGCAAAATGAGGTCACCAGAGGTCAATGACCTTTGCTATCATCTAAGACGCCCCGGACACGCATAATGAGGTCGCCAGAGGTCAATGACCTTTGCTATCTTCCAAGACGCCCCGGACACGCAAAATGAGGTCACCAGAGGTCAATGACGTTTGCTACCTTCTAAGACGCCCCGGACACGCAAAATGAGGTCACCAGAGGTCAATGACCTTTGCTATCCTCTTAGAAGCTCCGCACACGCAAAATGAAGTCACCAGAGGTCAATGACCTTTACTATCCTCTTAGAAGCTCCGCACACGCTAAATGAGGTCACCAGAGGTCAATGACCTTTGCTATCTTCTAAGACGCCCCGGACACGCAAAATGAGGTCACCAGAGGGCAATGACCTTTGCTATCCTCTTAGAAGCTCCGCACACGCAAAATGAAGTCACCAGAGGTCAATGACCTTTGCTACCTTCTAAGACGCCCCGGACACGCAAAATGAGGTCACCAGAAGTCAATGACCTTTGCTATCCTCTTAGAAGCTCAGCACACGCAAAATGAGGTCACCAGAGGTCAATGACCTTTGCTATCCTCTTAGTAGCTCCGCACACGCAAAATGAGGTCACCAGAGGTCAATGACCTCCAGGATAGACTCAGAAGCGCCGCGTCGGTCAAATGAGTTCAGATGAGGTCAATGACCTTTGCTATTCTCTTAGAATCTCCCGGACCGGCCAAATGAGGTCAGCAGAGGTCAATGACCTTCAGGGTAGACTGAGAAGCGCCGCGTCGGTCAAATGAGTTCAGATGAGGTCAATGACCTTTGCTATCGTCTTAGAGCTCCCGGCGTGCAAAATGAGGTCAGCAGAAAACAATGACATTCAACCATTTCACAAGAATGGTGCTCTCCACCGAAAATTAAACACATTTAACAAGAATGGAGCTCTCCACCGAAAATTGAACACATTTCACAAGAATGGAGTTTTCCAACGACAACTCAACACATTTCACAAGAATGGATCTCACCAACCAGTCATGCACATATTTCACAAGAATCGTGCTCTCTACCGACAATTGAACAAATTTAACAAGAATGGAGCTTTCCACCGACAATTGGACACATTTCACAAGAATGGAGCTTTCCACAGACGATTGACCTCATTTCATTAGAATGGAGCTCTCCAACATCAAAGGAACACATTTCACAATAATGGAGCTCCCCACGGACAATTGAACACATTTCACAATAATGGAGGTCTCCACCGACAATTGAACTCATTTTACAAGAATAGAGCTTTCCACTTAAATTTGAACACATTTCACAAGAGTGGAGTTCTCCACCGGTGAGATAAGGGCCCTCTCTGCTCAGAATCGAAGATATTCTATGAGAAAAGATCTCACTCTACCCAGAATCGAATATAATCTGTAAGAAGCAGGCTCTCTCTACACAGAAATGGATATATTCATGAGAATAGCGCCCACTCTACTCAGAATCGAGGATATTCGGTGAGAAAAGAGCCCACTCTACTCAGACTCGAATATATTCGGGGAGAATAGAGCTATCTATACTTTGGATCGAAGATATTCGGTGAGAATAGAGCTCCATCTACCCAGAATTGAATATATTCGGTACGAATAGTGCTCACTCAACTCAGAATAGAAGATATTCTATGAGAAAAGGGCTCACTCTACACAGAATCGAATACATTCGGTGCGAATAGTGCCCACTCAACTCAGAATAGAAGATATTCGGTGAGAATAGGGACCTCTCTTCACAGAATAGATGATTTTCTATGAGAAAAGGGCTCAGTCTACAACGAATCGAATATAATCTGTAAGAATAAAGCTCTCTCAACACAGAATAGGATATATTCATGAGAATAGTGCCCACTCTACTCGGAATGGAGGACATTCGGTGAGAAAAGAGCCCACTCTACTCAGACTCGAATATATTCGGGGAGAATAGAGCTATCTATACTTTGGATCGAAGATATTCGGTGAGAATAGAGCTCCATCTACCCAGAATTGAATATATTCTGTGGGAATAGTGCCCACTCAACTCAGAATAGAAGATATTCTATGAGAAAAGGGCTCACTCTACACAGAATCGAATACATTCGGTGTGAATAGTGCCCACTCAACTCAGAATAGAAGATATTCGGTGAGAGTAGGACCCTCTCTACACAGAATAGAAGATATTCTATGAGAAAAGGGCTCATCTACCCAGAATTGAATATATTCGGTGCGAATAGTGCTCACTCAACTCAGAATAGAAGATATTCGGTGAGAATAGGGACCTCTCTACACAGAATAGATGATTTTCTAAGAGAAAAGGGCTCAGTCTACAACGAATCGAATATAATCTGTAAGAATAAAGCTCTCTCAACACAGAATTGGATATATTCATGAGAATAGTGCCCACTCTACTCGGAATGGAGGACATTCAGTGAGCAAAGCGCCCACTCTACTCAGACTCGAATATATTCGGGGAGAATAGACCTATCTATACTTAGGATCGAAGATATTCTGTGAGTATAGAGCTCCATCTACCCAGAATTGAATATATTCGGTGGGAATAGTGCCCACTCAAATAGGAATAGTTGATATTCGGTGAGAATAGGGCCCTCTCTACACAGAGTAGAAGATATTCTATGAGAAAAGGGCTCATCTACCCAGAATTGAATATATTCGGTGCGAATAGTGCTCACTCAACTCAGAATAGAAGATATTCGGTGAGAATAGGGACCTCTCTTCACAGAATAGATGATTTTCTATGAGAAAAGGGCTCAGTCTACAACGAATCGAATATAATCTGTAAGAATAAAGCTCTCTCAACACAGAATAGGATATATTCATGAGAATAGTGCCCACTCTACTCGGAATGGAGGACATTCGGTGAGAAAAGAGCCCACTCTACTCAGACTCGAATATATTCGGGGAGAATAGAGCTATCTATACTTTGGATCGAAGATATTCGGTGAGAATAGAGCTCCATCTACCCAGAATTGAATATATTCGGTGGGAATAGTGCCCACTCAACTCAGAATAGAAGATATTCGGTGAGAATAGGGACCTCTCTACACAAAATAGATGATTTTCTATGAGAAAAGGGCTCAGTCTACAACGAATCGAATATAATCTGTAAGAATAAAGCTCTATCAACACAGAATTGGATATATTCATGAGAATAGTGCCCACTCTACTAGGAATGGAGGACATTCGGTGAGCAAAGCGCCCACTCTACTAAGACTCGAATATATTCGGGGAGAATAGAGCTATCTATACTTAGGATCGAAGATATTCGGTGAGTATAGAGCTCCATCTACCCAGAATTGAATATATTCGGTGGGAATAGTGCCCACACAAATCGGAATTGTTGATATTCGGTGAGAATAGGGCCCTCTCTACACAGAGTAGAAGATATTCTATGAGAAAAGGGCTCATCTACCCAGAATTGAATATATTCGGTGCGAATAGTGCTCACTCAACTCAGAATAGAAGATATTCGGTGAGAATAGGGACCTCTCTTCACAGAATAGACGATTTTCTATGAGAAAAGGGCTCAGTCTACAACGAATCGAATATAATCTGTAAGAATAAAGCTCTCTCAACACAGAATTGGATATATTCATGAGAATAGTGCCCACTCTACTCGGAATGGAGGACATTCGGTGAGAAAAGAGCCCACTCTACTCAGACTCGAATATATTCGGGGAGAATAGAGCTATCTATACTTTGGATCGAAGATATTCGGTGAGAATAGAGCTCCATCTTCCCAGAATTGGACATATTCGGTGGGAATAGTGCCCACTCAAATCGGAATAGAAGATATTCGGTGAGAATAGTGCTCTCTATACACATAATCGAAGATAATCTGTGAGAATACGGCCCTCTTACTTAGAATCGAAGATAGTCTATGAGAAATGGGCTCACTCTACACAGAATCGAACATAATCTGTAAGAAGCAGGCTCTCTCTACACAGAAATGGATATATTCATGAGAATAGTGACCACTCTACTCAGAATCGAGGATATTCGGTGAGAAAAGAGCCCACTCTAATCAGACTCGAAGATATTCGGTGAGAATAGGGCCCCATCTACCCAGAATTGAATATATTCGGTGGGAATACTGCCCACTCAAATCGGAATAGTTGATAGTCGGTGAGAATAGGGACCTCTCTACACAGAATAGATGATTTTCTATGAGAAAAGGGCTCAGTCCACAACGAATCGAATATAATCTGTAAGAATAAAGCTCTCTCAACACAGAATTGGATATATTCATGAGAATAGTGCCCACTCTACTCGGAATGGAGGACATTCGGTGAGAAAAGCGCCCACTCTACTCAGACTCGAATATATTCGGGGAGAATAGAGCTATCTATACTTAGGATCGAAGATATTCGGTGAGTATAGAGCTCCATCTACCCAGAATTGAATATATTCGGTGGGAATAGTGCCCACACAAATCGGAATAGTTGATATTCGGTGAGAATAGGGCCCTCTCTACACAGAGTAGAAGATATTCTATGAGAAAAGGGCTCATCTACCCAGAATTGAATATATTCGGTGCGAATAGTGCTCACTCAACTCAGAATAGAAGATGTTCGGTGAGAATAGGGACCTCTCTACACAGAATAGATGATTTTCTATGAGAAGAAAGCTCAGTCTACAACGAATCGAATATAATCTGTAAGAATAAAGCTCTCTCAACACAGAATTGGATATATTCATGAGAATAGTGCCCACTCTACTCGGAATGGAGGACATTCGGTGAGCAAAGCGCCCACTCTACTCAGACTCGAATATATTCGGGGAGAATAGAGCTATCTATACTTAGGATCGAAGATATTCTGTGAGTATAGAGCTCCATCTACCCAGAATTGAATATATTCGGTGGGAATAGTGCCCACTCAAATCGGAATAGTTGATATTCGGTGAGAATAGGGCCCTCTCTACACAGAGTAGAAGATATTCTATGAGAAAAGGGCTCATCTACCCAGAATTGAATATATTCGGTGCGAATAGTGCTCACTCAACTCAGAATAGAAGATATTCGGTGAGATAGGACCTCTCTTCACAGAATAGATGATTTTCTATGAGAAAAGGGCTCAGTCTACAACGAATCGAATATAATCTGTAAGAATAAAGCTCTCTCAACACAGAATAGGATATATTCATGAGAATAGTGCCCACTCTACTCGGAATGGAGGACATTCGGTGAGGAAAAGAGCCCACTCTACTCAGACTCGAATATATTCGGGGAGAATAGAGCTATCTATACTTTGGATCGAAGATATTTCGGTGAGAATAGAGCTCCATCTACCCAGAATTGAATATATTCGGTGGAAATAGTGCCCACTCAACTCAGAATAGAAGATATTCTATGAGAAAAGGGCTCACTCTACACAGAATCGAATACATTCGGTGTGAATAGTGCCCACTCAACTCAGAATAGAAGATATTCGATGAGAGTAGGGCCCTCTCTACACAGAATAGAAGATATTCTATGAGAAAAGGGCTCATCTACCCAGAATTGAATATATTCGGTGCGAATAGTGCTCACTCAACTCAGAATAGAAGATATTCGGTGAGAATAGGGACCTCTCTACACAGAATAGATCATTTTCTAAGAGAAAAGGGCTCAGTCTACAACGAATCGAATATAATCTGTAAGAATAAAGCTCTCTCAACACAGAATTGGATATATTCATGAGAATAGTGCCCACTCTACTCGGACATGGAGGACATTCAGTGGCAAAGCGCCCACTCTACTCAGACTCGAATATATTCGGGGAGAATAGAGCTATCTATACTTAGGATCGAAGATATTCTGTGAGTATAGAGCTCCATCTACCCAGAATTGAATATATTCGGTGGGAATAGTGCCCACTCAAATCGGAATAGTTGATATTCGGTAGGAATAGGGCCCTCTCTACACAGAGTAGAAGATATTCTATGAGAAAAGGGCTCATCTACCCAGAATTGAATATATTCGGTGCGAATAGTGCTCACTCAACTCAGAATAGAAGATATTCGGTGAGAATAGGGACCTCTCTTCACAGAATAGATGATTTTCTATGAGAAAAGGGCTCAGTCTACAACGAATCGAATATAATCTGTAAGAATAAAGCTCTCTCAACACAGAATAGGATATATCATGAGAATAGTGCCCACTCTACTCGGAATGGAGGATATTCGGTGAGAAAAGAGGCCACTCTACTCAGACTCGAATATATTCGGGGAGAATAGAGCTATCTATACTTAGGATCGAAGATATTCGGTGAGAATAGAGCTCCATCTACCCAGAATTGAATATATTCGGTGGGAATAGTGCCCACTCAACTCGGAATAGAAGATATTCGGTGAGAATAGGGACCTCTCTACACAGAATAGATGATTTTCTATGAGAAAAGGGCTCAGTCTACAACGAATCGAATATAATCTGTAAGAATAAAGCTCTCTCAACACAGAATTGGATATATTCATGAGAATAGTGCCCACTCTACTCGGAATGGAGGACATTCGGTGAGAAAAGCGCCCACTCTACTCAGACTCGAATATATTCGGGGAGAATAGAGCTATCTATACTTAGGATCGAAGATATTCGGTGAGTATAGAGCTCCATCTACCCAGAATTGAATATATTCGGTGGGAATAGTGCCCACACAAATAGGAATAGTTGATATTCGGTGAGAATAGGGCCCTCTCTACACAGAGTAGAAGATATTCTATGAGAAAAGGGCTCATCTACCCAGAATTGAATATATTCGGTGCGAATAGTGCTCACTCAACTCAGAATAGAAGATGTTCGGTGAGAATAGGGACCTCTCTACACAGAATAGATGATTTTCTATGAGAAGAGGGCTCAGTCTACAACGAATCGAATATAATCTGTAAGAATAAAGCTCTCTCAACACAGAATTGGATATATTCATGAGAATAGTGCCCACTCTACTCGGAATGGAGGACATTCGGTGAGAAAAGCGCCCACTCTACTCAGACTCGAATATATTCGGGGAGAATAGAGCTATCTATACTTAGGATCGAAGATATTCGGTGAGTATAGAGCTCCATCTACCCAGAATTGAATATATTCGGTGGGAATAGTGCCCACACAAATCGGAATAGTTGATATTCGGTGAGAATAGGGCCCTCTCTACACAGAGTAGAAGATATTCTATGAGAAAAGGGCTCATCTACCCAGAATTGAATATATTCGGTGCGAATAGTGCTCACTCAACTCAGAATAGAAGATGTTCGGTGAGAATAGGGACCTCTCTACACAGAATAGATGATTTTCTATGAGAAGAGGGCTCAGTCTACAACCAATCGAATATAATCTGTAAGAATAAAGCTCTCTCAACACAGAATTGGATATATTCATGAGAATAGTGCCCACTCTACTCGGAATGGAGGACATTCGGTGAGAAAAGAGCCCACTCTACTCAGACTCGAATATATTCGGGGAGAATAGAGCTATCTATACTTTGGATCGAAGATATTCGGTGAGAATAGAGCTCCATCTTCCCAGAATTGAATATATTCGGTGGGAATAGTGCCCACTCAAATCTGAATAGTTGATATTCGGTGAGAATAGGAACCTCTCTACACAGAGTAGAAGATATTCTATGAGAAAAGGGCTCATCTACCCAGAATTGAATATATTCGGTGCGAATAGTGCTCACTCAACTCAGAATAGAAGATATTCGGTGAGAATAGGGACCTCT
>CAKKNJ020000058.1:0-19278 GCA_918808275.2 Dolichovespula sylvestris
TCCATCCAAACTTGAGGCTTCACGTCAAATACAAGATTCAAACCAAAAAATGTTGCTAATACTATAACATATCCAATTATACCCAAAACATAACTAAGCTTGTAAATAAAGTAAAACCACTTGTACACTAATCTGTAAAAAAAGAATATAACAGTTCAATGAACTATTTTAAATGTAAAATACAAAACTTATTATTTTATAACAACCATACCTGGGTGTTGTACCTTGTATTGGTTTCTGAATAGCTTTTCTTACTACAAGTCCTGTTATACATGACGTGACTAACCACAGAAAAATAAATCTCCACCAGTGATTATTTAAACTCATACCGAATGGGATTATCCACATAACTACCAATGTTACAAACTACACAAAAATTATATATTTCTTACCTTGTCAATGATATGAACTATTATTAATATAATTAAGACGTACTTTATTTTACCTGATATGATTTAAAATGTCTCTTTTTCCATTCGATTAAAATGACTTGTGCTACCGTTAACGTCACTAATAAAATTAGTAACATTTCAGCATGCATCGATTCATGACCTTGATGCTGCTTGTGCATCTTTATATGTTCTACCCTAAAAAATCAGTGAATTATACATTTATACATAATGAATTTCTTGTTCATATTCTAATCTACAACTGTTTGTTAGAATGAATAATAACTTTATATTATTATGAATATAATACCTCCATTTTTCTGCAGCAGTCATCTCTGCTTCACTCTAAAAAAATTAAAGATATTATTTATTTCATATTATAAATATATCTATACATATATCGTATATTATTAATTAAGTTCCAAATTATTTACAATAAATAGATAGTATATGCACACTGTGTGCACATATTTTATCTCTATATAAACATAAAAGCAATTATAATGATGTCATTTTTGAATTCCTCATGCGATCTAAGAGGTTATACTTTTCATATGTTCATTTTATTTTTCTAAATTATTATTATTAAAGGATTAGAACGTAAATTTATAAAAAGATATATACACACTTTATTTGGCATTGTATGCAAATCCATCGTTTATAGTATTTTTAACCAACAATGAACAAATAGATTTTAACAAGCTGGCATAATGTACCCGTTGCTGGGTGGCACATCTTAAGGTGCTGTTCACACCGATATCGTTAAATTCATATCAAGAATAATCCTAAATTATTCTAAAATATCTATATATAAATAAATGTTTACACACCAATAGTCGAAGATCAATTGAACATTAATTAACCTAAATATATAAAAGATTTTTTCATGGCATTTCATTGTTCTTATGAATAGAAAAAATCTGGACATTTAAATAATTAATATTTTGTTTTTAACTCCCGCCTTGCAATAAGTCAGCCATATTGACTTTATAAAAAAGTAATGGAATAACGTGTAACACTTAATAAAATTTATGTTAATAATATTTTGAATAATAATCATTTGATCATTTGACGATCATGTAAAAATTTATAAATAAAGACTAGACCAAATCATGTGTTTCTTTTTTTTATATTGCTATATAAAGATTAAAGCAAATCAATCACTATAAAGTACAGTCTTATTGCCGAGCCATTTATTTGGAATATAACATAATTTAATTTTCCACCCGTTGTATATAATGAAGCATTACCTGAGGTATAAATATATATAAGTACACATAATATATTTGTGTATAACAGAATTTACTTTACGATAATATAAAGTCTCAATAATAAAATCTAAACGTGCCTTATCAGATTAATGAAAGTTATAAATTACAAAAAAGTTGTAACAATATCAAATAATACTTTTGTACAAATCGCTACACTGCACGAATTCGATACTAGAAAGTAGCATGAAAAAAAAAAAGAAAAGAAGAAACTATACGTAGTAAATAACTTAAAACCACAGAGAGCAGTATAATTTAACCATTTCAATATACACAAACGTGTAACATATTCGCAGTTACAGTTCAAAGATTAAAATGTTTTAAAATTTCGCGGTAGGCTAGTTATCAAGATGGTGTCGGATCGCTGTCGAATATGGTAGTGCCGCCTAGCGTAAATCCATTCGGACTTGTTCGTAAATCATCGGTCGTTGACGGCAGATAAACCACGCCCATCGGAGCCGATCAGAGAGGGAAGCTGGTAACTCACTTCGTGAAGGAGCGACATGAGCGCTTGTACCGTTTTTTGAGAGAAGGCGCGACGGATTCCATTGCTGTAAAATACGCGCGGCGGAGAAGTGTCAGCCGGTCGTGGGACCGTTCGCGAGTTCAGTGAGTGTTCCAGTGCGTGATTTGTTTCGTTCCGGACACATGGTTACAATTTAGATTAAGTTTCAGAAGCCGCTTCGAAAGAATATATCGGCTCACGAAGAAGAAAGATCGTCTAGCCTCGAGGAATTACTTTCAAGTAAGTAAGAACGAGACAGAAAGAAATACGAGAAAATCTAACGTTTTAACGGGTGCGTTTAACGACAATTTCATGCATCGAATTGTTTGTATGTATATACATACACATACATACATACATATATATATGTGTGTATCCTTTTGACAGCGCCTCGATGAATTCTACGTAATTTGCCATGCATCGGTGCGTATACGACGACGAAAGAGAAAAGAAATATGTAGTATATACGACACGCACCGTGGCGAATCATGATCGAATTACATTTATTTTCTTTTAACGATATTATTCCTCTAAGGATAATATTCTCTAAGATTTTAAGTACAACGAAAGATTCTAGTTAGTAAAAGAAAAGGGGTAAAAAAGGAAGGTCTTCGTAATATCTCGTTATCGATATATATATATATATATATATATATATATATATATATATATATATTTGGAATGTTGATTTTAATGCTTTCTGCTTAGAATCTGTTTACGTAAAATCCCAGTCAAGTTGACCGAGGTTAGCGGTGATTACGTAGAACACGACGCGCAGCGATGTTCACGGTAAAGAATTTGAAAAACATTTCCGCGTGTTCTCTCTTACTTCCTTCGAAACGAGAACGATCGATGTTTAGATACCGAACGGTTTCATTTTTCTTTATTTTTTTTATCTTTTATTTTATTTTATTTTTTCTGTACGTTTTTTTCGACTTAGAATCGTACGAAGTATGTATGTTACTGATAAAATTGAAATTTGTTGAACCTTAATACGTAATTAGTTTTATTTTAATGTCTAACGAAAAGTTTTTAAAACTGTGCCTCTCGCTCGGTTTAACAGGTAGTCCTCATTGTCGTACGTTCGTTCGTTCGTTGCTACATCGTAAAGATTTTGTCTAACCTAAGTGACCCTGAGTGTACATAGAACCGAACGAAAACCGAGACGAGCCAGGTCAATAGTTCTACCATTGATCTCTCGTTTTATCGTTAGATCCAATATCGAATCCGTGGATCACGTTTATTTGTTGCGTTCTATCTGTCTCCGATCTCTTATACCCTTTCGTTTTTTGGTAAATACCATGTACGACGTGGGAACTGGTCTTTCTTTTTGAGACTATATTTAATAAATAAAGAAAAAGAAGGACGAGGAAAGAAAAATGAAGTCAATCGATTAGAGGTTATGTAATAACGTCATTTTATTAAACACCTATGACAATCGGTACATTCGATTATTAAACATACATACGTTCATTTTATATTTATTCATTCTATTTCATAGAATTCTTCTCTCTCTCTCTCTCTCTCTCTCTCTCTCTCTCTCTCTCTCTCTCTCTCTCTCTCTCTCTCTCTCTCTCTCTCTCTCTCTCTCTCTCTCTCTCTCTCTCTGTGTGTGTGTGTGTGTGTGTGTGTGTGTGTGTGTGTGTGTGTGTGTGTGTGTGTGTGTGTGTGTGTGTGTGTGTGGTGAGCATTTTTCGCGTTGGTAAGAAAATACTTTTGTGTAACTCGCCATTCTTCTATGCATTTAAATAGAATAGAAAAATGCACGACACGTAACTTTATTTACTTTTCATTTTAGCATATATGCGTATTAACGTAACGAATATTGCATAAATATCCTAGTTTCACTGTTACATACGTAATTTTGTTCGTAAGTGTCTAACGATAATGTGTATAGATAAATTTAAAATAAAAAAAAATTTTTAATTTTAAATAATACGAATGTTGGCACACACACACGCACGCACGCGCGCGTACATATATACATATGTATGAAAGTCGTCGGTAGAAAAAAAAAAGAATTTTAGTTTCACGCGTATCAAACATCAGATGAATAAATACGTAAACAAAAAAAAATAAATATATATAATACATAAATAGACATGAGACATTTAAATATTCAATCGGCTCATAGTCATCACTGGGTTACGTCGAAGAGGTTTACAAACTCGATTCGTAAGTCAGGGAACTTGGAAGGTACAAAGTTCTCGTGTTCGCTCATTCGGATGTTGTATTCTCTATTGGCGAGTGTCCAAGTTTCGGTTCTGCTCTCACCGTGTTCTTTCTCTCTCTCTCACTCTTCCCCCCCCCCCCTCTCTCCCCCCCTCTCTTCTAAGCTATTCTGCCATTGCCAATTCCACCTCGGTTGCGCTACGTGCTATCTTGTCTTCCACGAATGCACTGGTGTGCGCGCGCGAGAATCTCTCCTCTATCTACTTTTACGCGCGGTACGTGCATATACAGAGTGTCTTCAGTTTTTCCGAATGAACTTTTTAAATCCCTTAAGATCTCCTCGAATTTTGGAAAGACGTATACAAAATTCACACGGTTTTTTCTTTCTCTCTCTTTTTTTTTTTTTTTTTTTTTTTTTACTAGATAAACGTTTCTAAACTCGAATGTAACCCTATCTCTCAAGAAGTATATATATATATATATGAGCCGTTCACGAGCTAAATCGATTAACTCCATTCTTTAAATTTTTTTAAATTCAAATGTCAAAGCACTCGATGGAGTCCTCATTTTTTATATTTATAATAAATTTCCCTACGCAGCAATTCAAATGCAGCAACAAGGCCTTTATACATTCTATAACGTTTATTTGAATTTATGTTTTAAAGGGAAACTTAAAAACCAATTTATATGATTTCATCATATTTATCGACTTTGTTTTATGAAGTTACTCGAGTTTGCACGTGAGTGACACATAAAAAAAAGTTTATATTTTTTGCACATATAAGCAAACTTTAATCCCTTAAGTTCTCGCTGAATTTTAGTAGAACATGTAAAAGATTCATCTTTCTTTTATTTTAGTATATAAATATTTAAAAACAACTATAAATATAATTAAACTACAAACTATAAATACTAATGAATATAAAAACTATAAACTATAAATAATCTTTAATCCCTTATTCCTTATAATACCTTATAAGTTTACCATCCGAAAATATCTTGAAAAATATGCGATTATCGAGGTATTTATTAAAATTAACATCTCATGACAATGAAGCCACTTTTTTCTTTTTTTTCTTGATTTTTATTTTTGTAAAATGTATTATGCAGTTTTACGTCAAAGAAAAAAAGAATTTATTTTTATTACATTACATTATGTTTAAATTATATTAAAAATAAAAAGGTATTAAAAAGATTAAGAAAGAACTTGTTGAATGTTAGAAAAACATGTAAAGAATTCATACCATTTTTTTTCTTTTCCTTTTTCTTATTTTATTTCATAAATTTTCTTAAACTTGGATGAAACACCATTTTCCGGAAGAAGAACCCTTTTATTTTTGTAAACATAAATAAACTTTAATCCCTTAAGATCTCATTGAATTTTAATAGAACGTATAAAAAAAAACCAATTCACCTCTTTCCTTTTCTTTTTTTTTTTTTTTTAATTTTTTATTTTACTTTAATATATAAATTTTTATAAACTAGAAGGAAACACTGTTTCTCGAGAATAAAAAACTTTTATTTTTATACTTACAAGAAGAAATTGTACCTCTTAAATCCAGCTACGTAATATTTCGTTCGTTTAAGCTCCGCCTAACACGTGCGGAGACGAATGGAAGACAGTAACATTCCTATAAAACCTAATATTACGTAGATGAAATATTTTTCAGACCGTACAAAAAGAATTTTATATTACACAGGTGGATTTTAAAAAGGTTTAAAATATATCTGAATAAAAAGAAAAATAAAAATCAAATATACGTAAATGTAGGTATCTTTCAGATATAGTTTATTATTTAAATTATATCTAAAAAAGCAAACAAGAATAAATTTTTGTTACGGAAGTAAATAATAATGATATTTCATTACATTATAATATATTTATTACAATAAGTCAATGAAACCTTATGAATGTTACGTTATATAACAGTTTCATTTCATTTGTCGTTCGGAAAAACACAGGTGTAATGTTACAAACGCAAACGGGTTATTAAAATTTTCCTGTAAAAAAAAAACGATATTGTGAACACAGTGTATGCACAAGTACACTATATATATATATATATATATATATATATATATATATATATATATATATATATATTCGTCAACCTGTTGATGACGAAGATGCGTGTATTGTGTAAAGAATTGGATTAACTATCTCATCATCGTTGGACTTTACGCATCGCTAGGTGACTTTCCTCCCACGCTGAATATGATTTTTTCCTTTTTTTCCCCTTATAAAAGCTCTTACGTACCTTGTGTCCTCGATTTTCTTACAATATCCGTTGAATTTTTCAACGATTTTTCCGTCATAGCGACGATCAAAGTTAGACATTCAGAAGCGTCCATATTTAGAATCAGGAAGGAAAGAAATGGTAGTACGGTCGGGTTTCGTTAACATTTTTTTGTGCGATTAGAGGAAGATTAGAAGACGTCATTCATCGATTATCATCTATAAGACTTTGCCAACATTAATACAAAGCTTTACGAATGGAAGAAAGAGGGGGATACAGAGGGGTATATCTCGTAATTTGATTGTATTGTATATTCACGATTGAAAAATCATGGGGAATAAATACTTACGTATCTGTCTATT
Source organism: Dolichovespula sylvestris (assembly GCA_918808275.2). Classification (NCBI taxonomy): domain Eukaryota; kingdom Metazoa; phylum Arthropoda; class Insecta; order Hymenoptera; family Vespidae; genus Dolichovespula; species Dolichovespula sylvestris. Next base: position 6,934 of record CAKKNJ020000058.1, read on the forward strand.
GTACGATTTCATCGACTCGAACGCTATCGTTTTTGTTAGTCATTAAGATGTAGTTCTTTGAAACTCACGTTATCGTTGAAACTACAATCTACAAAGTCAAGGACAGTGCTATTCGTCATCAGGTTATTTTAAAATATTTTTTTCTTGTTTTAAATAAAATTACTTTTAGTCCGATAATGTCGTATTTTATTTTATTCTATATTATTTTGTTTGTTTGTTTGCTTTTTTAAAAACTGCTCTTCTTTCTCTTTTTTATTTTTTTTGTCTCTCTCTCTCTCTCTCTCTCTCTCTCTCTCTCTCTCTCTCTCTCTCTCTCTCTCTCTTTCCCTCCCTTTCCCACTTTCTCTTTGATTTTTTCTACAGTATAAATATTACCTTAAAATTTTATCTGATATAAATAAAACGTAAAGAACGTCACGTCTTTAAATGTAACGAATGGAAGGAAAGAAGAGAGAGAAAATCCACAATCATAAATATGAATGTTTTTGAGAGAAACCGATTATAAATGAATTCCTTACCGGACACGGACAGGATAATAAGTTGTGGAAAGTGTTAAGGAATTCAAGGATGCGCTTCGTTTTTTTTATCGCTCGTAATTAGTGAGCTCTACACATATCGGATATGTCAGTGGCCATTGCTATTCTTTTGTGTTTATTTTTAGACTTTCTGTTTTTTTTTCTTTTTTTTCTTCTTTCAAATGAGTTCCAATGTCTACGTAAACTCTAACTCTAACTCTCTCTCTCTCTCTCTCTCTCTCTCTCTCTCTCTCTCTCTCTCTCTCTCTCTCTCTCTCTCTCTCTCTCTCTCTCTCTCTCTCCACACACACACACACACCTACGCGCGCGCGTCATATTTATACTGTAGAAAAAATAATTGTGTGTGTGTGTGTGTGTGTGTGTGTGTGTGTGTGTATGTGTGTGTACATGTTTGTACATGAATAATATTTGTTATGAAATTTCTCGAGTATGAATCAAGCTTAGCTAAGATTATAGGATCGAGTCGAGATCCAATCCTCAAAATTTCTGGTTAGCGATTATTGACGTGTATCACATAAAACGATTAAATAGAAATGGCTATTTTCTTTTAACTTCCTTTTAATTTTTTTTTAACTCATTTATTACCAGAAAATAAGAAAAGAAAAAGGATACTGTACCTGTGTACGTCTCTATGTATGTATGTACTTACACACACACAACACACACAAATCTCACATAGGTTGAATTCTCCATAAAATTTTAAACATCCTTTGGTTATGTCGGTAACTTCAAATGAATAAGCCTTTCGATCGGTCCTACTGTCTCTCTCTCTCTCTCTCTCTCTCTCTCTCTCTCTCTCTCTCTCTCTCTCTCTCATTCGTGGAAAATCAATAAAAAATACGATTATCGTTATATTGCAACAATAAAAATTACATTGCCATGGCGCTAGAGTCAATCGTTATTATTGAGTTTTCTTTTTCCAAGAATAGATTAGAACATACAATATTTCGAGTTCGTCATTCGTTGTGCTATTTTTATCAAAATCTTATTCATAATAAATGCATACACACACATATATATGTATGTATGTATTTATGTATGCATGTATATATGAATACCTATTCACATATCTTTGGTTAAGATTATATACGTGCTAAAGATTGACGTTTGTTTCTGAGATAAAAGTTAGAAATGTCCCAGGAAACGTGCAAAGTGAAAGGATGCCTAGTTACTTTTTATGTAGGATCATTTGGAGATGACACGTAATTTCGCCGTTTGTCATTTCCGGTCTCGATGTTAATACACTACAGTGATTCTCGTGAAAATAAAATCACGTGATTTTATTTTTCCACGAGGAAGGAAGAACCAAAGAACTAACGAAGAATATGAATGAATCTCGTTTAGAATTTTCGTAAGAAATTATTCTATCGTTATTCGTAACAATTCCAATTAACGATTTTCGATTGGATGACAATTTCATTAACAAAATTTGTGCGAATTAAAATCATCCTTTCCCTAATCCGTGAATTTTAAATATACGATTATCAGTGTGCTTTTATCGTATAAAAAATTTAAAATCCCTGATTAGAGAGTGAGAGAGAGAGAGAGCCGATGGCCTTTTCTTTTGGTGTACCTTCGTTTCTCGCGGATTTACGCGTCGTTAAGTTTCGCGAGCAAGTGTAGTCGACGTTTATCGTCGTTCTTCCCTCTCCCTCTCCCTCCCCCTACACTCCTTCGTCACCTCCTCCACCACATTTGCACGTTATGCGCATGACTTTAATTTCTTTGCATCCTGAATCTTCGAACTACCGAGAAAGTTTATATAATGTGTAGTTCGATCGTTCATCCGAAATTTTCAATTGTAATTAAATCAACGATTCCTGCACGTAAGAAAAAAAATCTATCTAACGTTCGTTTTTTTACTTTCTTAATGCGGTGTGTGCGCGTGCGCACGCGTGTATATTGAGTGTGCTTACGGGTGCATATATACATACATATGTACATACATACTTATATATGTATGGACTATCTGATCATTAGAGAATCGTTTCTAGAATTAGCACCAACTCTTAGATTTAGCACAGCATAGGAATGTCGTTATCATCGTGATTCGTATGACCCACATCGTGACTATTACGTGGGGTATACGGTTATTATCTATCTTACAGGCATACAGAGAGAGGGGGGGGGGATACCACGTAAGCTTTACAGATCGTGATGGCATTCTTACCAATCGATAGGTATATACAACCATAGCCAATTATTTTCAAGGACTTTTGACGAGGAATCCAGGAAATTAAATGTCTGATGGGAGACCAAAATACACCCACGCGTTATCTCCTATACGTTTTCAGGAAAAGCCGTCGAGTGAAAGAACGACTTTCGTCGTTGAAGGAATCGATAAATAAGCTCGAATCAATACTCTCGCTCCTTTTTATTCATTCATTCATCTATTCTTTTTTTTTATCTTTTTTTTTCCTTGTTCTTTGTCTATGACTCATAAAGGATTCTTTCGGAAATTTGGGTATTCATGAACGATACTATTTATCGATGCAGGACGTTTGAGATAATAATCATGCGTAGGTGCGATCACCGATGTATTAAATATTTCAAACTATTGGAACATATCCACGAAACCATTGAACGGTTTGATTTTAGTTTTTTCATGCTTGACTAAGAAATTCAACTTAGAATTTTTTTGTCTTTTTATTCTTCTTCATTTTCCCTTTCTTTTTTCTTCGTCTTTTTATACGCGACCGGCATTCAGTTTCTTGTTTTATCAGTCCTATCTTTTGCCACGACTTGACGACAAAATATTTCGAGGTGTAAGACCTTGGAAAAGAAATCGATATCAGACTCTTTTTAAATCTGGAACCTTTGTAGGGCAGGAGGGTAGCAGGTGGATATGTAGAAAAACTCTTCGTGGCTATTCTAGTTTTTCTTTTCACGTTCTTCTTTTTTTTTCTTCTTCTTCTTCTTCTTCTTCTTCGTCGTCGTCGTCGTCGTCATCGTCGTCGTCGTCGTAAGCTTTAAAAACAAACGCTGATTCCTGTAATAGAGGCAGTCATTTGTATATTCTACGTTTATCTAGATAGGAAAAAAAAATTTTATACTAATCTTCATACTAATCTTTATAATAATCTTTATATTTATTTTTATACTTATCGTTATTTATATATCTTTATATTATAAAATCTTTATATTTATCTCGGTAATTATGTATGAATATATAATTCCTCGATAAAAATAATGATAAATATTTTTATTATTTCATTATTATAACAAGTTTATTATTTTCTTTTATACAATTAATCATGATTATTTTGATATTTCAATTTCATTAAATTTCAATATTGATCAATAATTTGTGAAACATGATCATAGATAAATGATAAAATCGGTGTCAGATTTTAGCCTCGGTTACCACAAAATGGTATCGTATATCTCTTCTATGAGGAATTTAAAAATGTATAAATTAAAAAATTTAGTATACAATATCTGTATATTTCTTTCAACTTCGAAAAACGTGTGCGGACGCTTATTCGTTTTCGTCTCGAGATTCTAGCGGTTTCGAACGTCGAGATGTCAATCTCCTCGTGGCTTTCTAGTCGAGAGAGCGAGGAAAGAAAAAAAAAAAAGTAAAGCAAACCATAAAAAAAGAAAAATAAAATAAAAACCAGAAACAGAAAAAAGTAAAGGGAAACCTTATCGGTATCGATCCATCTATGTTGTTCATTTAAGGACAATTTTTCTCTATAAATTATTCCTCGTTGATCTCTGAGTCATTCTACGAGACTGTTTAACACTAACAGTGACTGACAGAAGGGACCTCGTGACGTCTCCTGCATAATACGCGGGTTCTTCGTGATTGTACGAGCGAAGAAAGAGTGAAGAAGGAGAACCGAGAGGAGCAGGATGTCAGGAGATGTTTCTACTCGTTCATGTATTTGCATTCTGTTAGAGTGGCTCTCTCGAAAGTGAACTCGTCGCACGACCCCCTTAAATCGTACAACTTTCGTACGAATGATTTCTCCCGCGTGAACTAACGATAGAAGAAGAAAAGTCTTCTTCGTGAGTTTCTCACTAAAATCCTTTCTCCCCCCCCCCCTCTCTCTTCCTCTCTGTTTTTTCTCCGTCTTCTTTTCTCTCACAATTGTCTCGTAAGCAGAATCGATAAAACGTTGCATACGAACGTTTGTAGTAACGTCACAGTATCTATCCTCGTATTGTCTTCGATCGTTACTATGAGTGGGTGTTACCAACGGAACCATTCAAGGCCTCTCAAAGATTTCATCTGGATAAACGCCAGGGGGATTATCTTAAGAAAATTTTACGGAAGGGATTAGAACATATTTGTGAGAAATAGAAGAGTAATTTGATTCTTCGGGGGGTGGGGGGGGGAGGGTCAAGCGTACGAAGGAATATTCTCGTTCTTTCATATTAATCGTACCGGAAAACAAACATTCCTTCTCGTTAATCCTTCCGTGTTTCTAGCGATGACAGTTACGTCTACAAAATCGTGAAATCTTTTTTTTTTTCCTTTATCCTTCGAGGAACACAGTTACGCAATAAATTTTACGGATATATTAGGAAAAAATGAAAGGGCGAGTAATTAGTTAGAAAATTATTGTTGAACTAATTGGTGAACTAATTTAATTTAATAGAATTTGTTAATGAAGCTTATTGTAATTTATATTATATATATATATATATATATATATATATATATATATATAATATAAATAATTCAATTACTTATATAATTGATTATACAATATAGAATAGTCAATTTATTAATGGTAATTAAAATGTTCCAAGCCATTTTAATAGTAATAATAGTGTATATATATATATATATATATATATATATATATATCTTTTAATTTTTTTTAAATTAAAGTGTTAAAACATTCAAATCATTCGAAAAGTTAAAATACAAACAAAATTAATTTTTCATTAAAATTCGTAACGATCGAAGCTGTTTCTTGTCAAATTATTTAGAAAAACTATAAAACGAAATATGAGCCGTTCTCGCTTGCCAAATCGATAAATTTTAACGGAGTCCTCACTTTTTATATTCATAATAAATGTCCCTAATTTCTGTTATTTAATACCATTAAATGATAATAATTGTTTTTTGCAGATCGAAGGAAAAATAATTTGTTCAATAATAAAGATTATTCTAAGACTATTCCATCTTCCTTATTTTATATGTCGTTTAGATGAAAGCTACGCCTACATTTATACATTCTACAATGTTTATTTGAATTTATATTTTAAAGGAAATTTTAATAAAAGCGATTTATATAATTTTGTCACATTTTCTTCACTTCTTGTTTTATAGAGTTAATTGATTTAACAAATGAACGGCTCATATTTCGATTTATCGTTTTTTCTATATAGATTCTCAATAAATAGCTTCGACTGTTACGAATTGCAATGAAAAAGTTAAATGTATCTGAATTTCAACTCTTTTAGAACGATTTTTATTTATTCGAAAGTGTTAAAATAAAGAGAAAAAAAAATACAAATGAGCGAATACATTTTCAGCGAAACGTACGTTTTGAAAATCTCAATATCACTTTATGTTTTCTTACGCAGTATGAATTTTATAGAAGCTTTCGAAAGAATTATTCGCAAGCTGAAAGTCGATCGAGTTCATCCACCTTCTTTGCAAGATGTTCTCGTATTCAAGGCGAGAACTCGGAGTCGACCGATCAACTCCAATCCAGATTGAGTTTCCATTGGTCTCCAATCGTAACACGTAGACAGAGAACGGTCGAACTCTCCTTTACTTTCATCGAGAAATCTCGATAAACGCGGCGGCTTCCAGCTCGTCTTTTCTTCGCGAGTGAAACGATACTTACGGCTGCTTTCTTTTCCCGCTTGGCCGTTTGTGTGAATTATGAACGTAGTTTTCTGATTTTTCGTCGTACTTATACATTTATTAATTGTATTTAACTTACATACGAGCCATTCATAATCCAAATCGATTAAATCCGCTTTTTAATTTCTTTTCTTTCTTCTTTTTTTTTTTTTTTTTATAAGTGTAAGTGTCAAAGCACTCGATGGAATGCCATATTTATTATATTCATAATAAATTCCCTTAATTTTCTTTATTTGATATGACAACAATTTTTCTTTGACAGATCGAAGGAAAAATAGTTTATTTCGATCATAACGATTATTCTAAGACGATTCCATCTTATTGATTCTATATGTCGTTTAGATGAAACCTACGTTTGCATTTATACATTCTGCAATGTATTTGAGTTTATATTTTAATATTAAGTTTTTCTTCGGGTTAGGTCGGGTGAAAAGTTTTTGCTTAGCTTTTTATGCATGATGGGATATATTTTAATCCATCTCGAAAAGTTGAAGTTACTCAGAGTCATAGGGTTTAATATTTTATTTAAAGTTTTTTATTCAGTATTTTTTTTTTTGTTTTTTTTTAATTAAACAAAAGTTCTGTGCAACTTGGATTTTTATTTTTATTGAAATCGTCTGCCTCAGAGAGTTAAAGGGAATTTTAAAAAGCAATTTATATTATTCCATCACATTTACTCCACTTCTTTGTTTTCTGTATTTAATCTGTTTGGCTCATATCTCGATTCATCGTTTTTCTAAATAATTTCTGAATAAATCTCTTCGACTGTTACGAATTCCAATGAATAAATTAGATGTATCTGAATTTTAACGGTTTGAACAATTTTTATTTAGTTGAAAGTGTTAAAATAGAGAGAAGAAAAAGGAAAGAATTGTTTTTGTATCCACAATGAATGTAGAAAGTATTCGTACATTAATCAATTTGAAATAAGATTTCGTAAAATTGTAGTTTATTAACTAATTTTTTTTTTTATAAACAATGAATTGGTACATATTTTCGCAAATCTCTAGAATGGACATAGTCCAAACAAAATTTAATTGTTTGTATAATTTACAAGATTAGCAAGAAAAAGAAACAAAAAAAAATCGATAGAAATATGAAAGCAATTACTGAAAGTAATTGTACGATTACTGACTTTTTTGAAAATTAATAAAAAAAAAACGTAATAATCTAACGATACAAAATTGAAGTAAGTGGGTAATTAATACTTCGTAGGATTTTCTTTTGATTTTAAAATTGCGGCAACTTTTCTACACAACGAATTGACTAAATTCGATGTAACACTGATTTCATTCCTCTGTGAGAGCATTTTCGTTTAGATTTTCTTTACAAGAAATTCTGTATTTTCTAATTTTATGTTCCAAATACATACCGTAAGTGTTTTAAATTAAACTGCTCGAAATAAGAACGAATACTTATTATTGCTTTCATATTTCTGTCGATTTTTCTGTTTTTTCTTGCTAATTTTGTAGATTATACAAACAACTAAACTCTTTTTCTTTTTTTTTTTTTTCCTTTTTTTTTCTTTTGACTATATCCATTCTAGAGATTTGCGAGAATATAATAAATATCATTATTTATAAAAAAAAAATTAATTGATACACTAAAATTTCACGACGTTCATTATTTTAAATTGATCAGCGTACCAATACTTTCTAAACTCATTGTACGTTTACCGTCGAAAATTAATATAAAATAATTATAGAACTCATTCGCGATATTATATGCACTTATTACAATAGATGATGATCATGCGTGAATTTATTGATCACATATACGTGGAACTCTCATTAAACCCAAACACATATATCATGTATATGTATCGGCCATGTATACACACGTGAAGCGCGCGATACTAAAGATTATCGGCGAATCGATGCACTTCAACGGAAATTGAAACGTTCAATATTATATGCCAGAGTAAATAGTCACAAAGGAGAATGGATGTATTTGGTTATTACTAGAGTAATTCTGGATAGAATGGGCCTGCGGGTGAAATCACTCAATTTCATATTTCGTAAGTATAGCCCGTAAATATTTCCAAATATTTTTAATGCTAAAAATCATAATTTACTAACGATTTATCAAAGACTAATGACAATTTCTAAAGTGCATTGATATATTATTTAAAAATTATGTTTATATTAATCCTAATCGTGCCTTCAAATCAACTTTGAGTAATTAAAGAAGATATAAAAAAAAATAATTAAAGAGCTTACTAGCAATTAATAAAAAGATTCCCGTGACAGAGACACAGGAAACAACGCTAAATAAAATTAATCCAATTACCTAGTACAATCATCAGTTATAGTTCAACGAATTTAGAAAGAATCTAGTTTCAACGAATTAGAAGCCCAAAGGAAAATGTTTCAAGCGACAAATGTAACAAAACGTGTTAAAAATTCAGGGAAATCCGAACGAAAAAAAGTTACGGAATATTCATTTCTCGATGAAATATTCTTTTTTTTAGATTTTGTAATTCGAAAATCTAACGAAAGTTTTTAGGAAGAGGATAATGCTGTGAGCGCATCTGGATGTGGGAAATAGTACAGCTGTAAATCAAAATAAGGCGACTGGATTCGATGTTAGATGTGATAAGTAGTTACACGAAGGATATTCAACATTTTTGGATTTATATGATCTTTGTGGAAAAGAGGTTTTGTTCGAGCAAAATGGAATAATTTTTTTTTCTGTCATGTTCGAGACATTTTATTTATTTATTTATTTATTTATTTTTTTTTTACCTGAGTCAGGGCACCTTTAATGTCCGTGGATCATCTCACACGAACAATTCAGGTGAATTGGAAACATTTGCCTTTTTTTTATTTATTTATTTATTTTTTTTTTCATTGGAAATTAAAAATTACTTTTTAGTTTTATCTTGACATTACAATTTTTTATGTGTCTAACTTTTACAAATATATTTTTTTCTGCTTTGGATATCGATTAAATTTACAATGTACTCTGAAGCTTTAAAGGAGAAAAAAGAAAGAAAGAAAGAAAGTAAGTAAGTAGAGAAAGAAAAAAGTGGGCCATCAATCCACGACTTGCCCTATATTAAATTTGCATCGAGCAAATACATATGTGTGTACATTGACGTCGATCGAGTGAGTTCGAGTTAAGAGCTTGTATATCTGAAAATAAGCAATAAAAGTGTTGTAGGAACAATCCGTTTATTTTTATATTATTCCGAGGATCCACACTATTAATATACAATTAGATACCTCGCGAATGAATTATTCAAGGATACAAAGGGATACAAAGGGAAAATCGAATTCGTTCGTTTCGATTTAATTAAACTTGTACAAAAAACGTATGTATATATATAAACGTACTTATCTTTCTTTAGATCGAATTAGGCTAATAATTAAGATTTACCAAATTACATTAATATCCTTAAGAATATCTTAATTGGGTATAATAAAAGGTATTCCGATTTATCTCACGGTGAACAAACCGTATGTCGATTTTTCTTATCTATTTTCTACGATGCGTTTTCTTCAGCAGTACGTTTAAAGATTTGCTTGCGATAAGATACAACTTGGAAAGAAAGAGAAAGAAATTGCGTTGCCTCGAAGGCTTTGCACGTTATCACGATCGATAAAATCTCGAATAATATCTTTATCTTCGAAAAATCTTATTTTATAGTTTCTTTTTCTTTTTTTTTATAGGACTATAGATAGACTTTTTGTTAAAGGACGAACAAGGTTCTAACGCAATGATTCATCGAACATTATATTTTCATTTTTCTTTTAAGATGCAAGAATCGATTTGCATTCGTTAGAACTGACGCATAGCTTCGTCTTATAACCGATAACAATGCGTACGCTTTGATTGACCTCGATACGTTTCTGTAACATACATACATATGTACATACTTCCTCGGCTGACGTACGAAATGATACGAAGTTCTATCATACTTACACCAATTAGCGAGATAACTCATAGAATGGCGCACGTGTCGGACGATCATATTTTTCAATAATTATTAAAGTTATATACAGCGAATAGAACATTGTTTTCTAAAAGATAGATAGTAGCTACCTATGTTTTACATCATTATTATACTTATCATTATTATCAGTATCAATAGCGTATCTTTATAAGATTAGATGATCAATCTCCCTTTCACTAAGAGAAGAACAGCTATTGGAATTAAAATAAAAGTATAAAACTAAACTAAAATCGTATATAATATATTTAAAAAATAAAGAAAGAAATAGAATACATGTATTTAAATCTCGTTATTTCATAATTCATCATACTAGATCAAACGATCTACATATGCACGCGCCTCGTCTTCTCTTCTCTTCTCTTTTCTTTTCTTTTCTTTTCTTTTTTCTTTTCTTTTTTCTTTTTCTTACTTCGAAATAAAATTCCAATTTTCTATGATAGTTGAATAAACATATGTACGTAGGAATGTAAATAGGAAATACCATAATGCAAAAATACACAAGCTCTTGCATGATTATACAATATATGTATGTTTGGTAGCACCAGTACTATTAGAAATACCGATTCGAAGTCGACCTCGATTTTAGAATACCAATCTAGCTATCTAGAATCGATGACCTATTTTTCTTTCGACAATATTCCACAATAGGTTAATCGCGAAAGAGAGAAAGATAGATGCTCACTGATATAGTCGTTCGTTTCGTCCTATTCAAGTCCTCGCACAAGGCAATTACGGCTATGCGTATTCAAACGGTCGCAACTATAAAAGACGGGACCGACAATTTCAACAATTTTCTCTCTTCCGTTCGACGATAGAAATCGTGCGTGTAATTCTTCAGAACGACGAATTTGCTTTGTCGTATAAATCGAAACTTCTATTTTATTTTATTTTATTTTTTTCACACTAATTCACAAAAATCTCGTAAGTTTTTATTTCAAAACTTCGACAGAATACCGACGAATAAAATATCAAGAATAAATGTGACACAATAATTATGGACAGTGGACTGAATAAAAATATTTAAAAAATTTGATTTTACGATTTATTTTACATATATATACTACAATTATTTGGACCGTTTATTTTGAAAGTGGTGTAAGTCCATTTTTTTAACGAGATCATATAATTTGTGATTAATTTAGTGTAAAATTTTTATTTATAATTAGTTAATATTTAATATCTTAAGAAATGTTAATGCTTTGTTCAATTTAAAATTAGTCGAAAGAAATCGCATAGCAATTGATTATATTAACCTTTAATTTTCTCGAAACAACAAGAAATAGACTTGCACGACTTTCATAATAAACAGTCCACTTATATCTTAACAATGTGGAAGAACTCAAAAGAAGTTTTTTTTTTTTTTTTTGTAAATGCACGTTTTTAATGAATTTGTAAAGTTGGTCGGTAAATATAATTGTTTTTGTTTATTTTGATAATGGTTGAAATAAAATTTTAGATCTTTTATTCAAAGATTAAGGAAAGCTGAACATAAACGAAAAAATTTAATTATTTCAACTTTATGCGAGTATATGTCAATTTACTTTCGTATTCTTGAAACATTACAAAATGAAGTTAATTTTAAGATGTTTGAATAATTTTTAAAATAGTCTAACGATAACTCATATGAGATATAAAAAAATACATATTTTGTCACAATTACCGTGACGAATTATGAAAGGGATGAAAATCGTGAAAAAATCGTAAATTATTTGTAACTTTTTAATTGTTCAATTATATATGTAATAATAATAATAAAAAATAATAATACTATATAATAATAATAAATATAATAATAATAATAATAATAATAATAATAATAATAATAATAAATATATAATGATGATATATATATATATATATATATATTTATTTGTTGAGCGTAGTTACATCTGCCATAAATAAGGCAATACTACTTAAGCAGTAACTCAAAGGTAGTTAAAATTTCTTTGTAGTTACAGCTCGTAATTCTGTAAAAATACATACATAGAATAACAAAATAAATTCTCGATATAATCGAGAACCTTCAG